>VZSF01009663.1:0-15118 GCA_013398295.1 Chionis minor
TATGATTCTGTGATTCTATGTTAGTTGCTATAGCCAAAGCACCACCTGAGACTGTGCTAACACTGTGATACTGTAAACAGATAAGATCCAATACCTAGTAAAGTTCACTGTAAGTACCTAATTTATGAGTATATATTTCAGTTCCTGTATGTTTCATTTGTTTCATTAAAACAGACTACTAACAAACTGAAATTTTCATTTTAAATTAAATTAATTAATGTCTTTCTATAAGCTAGTACTAAGGGACATTATTTGGGGTTTTTTTCTTCTACCTCTTTTATGATAAAGGATTTTCATAATACACAAATATGTTTAAGTAATGCTAGAATAACATTCACTGACATTGTTAAGCAAATGTTCACTATACTGGAGTGTAGAGAAGTGTAGTGAAATTCAAGTTCCTAAGAAATATCAGTGTATTAATATATTATTTTCACTTTTGGAATGTCAAATTTCATATTTGATATGTGAAGATTTTATTTTCTAATTTAAAAATTCTAAAGCTTGACACCTTAATCTGAAAAATGTATCGTAAGTGTAATAACCCCAGAAATGTGATTAAAGTAAAACTATTTTATTCATGACTTAATATGTAAAGAGTCGTAAGAATATAACCAGACCTCATTGACCTTAGCCTGCTATTAGCCATTCCAGAGTTCTCTAGTAATGCCAGTAAATCATATGGTAAAATTGAAGAATCTCTTAGTTGTCATTTTTACAGCAAACATTTTGTACGGTTTTGATCCTATTTTTTCAGTTTCTTTCTTCTGACTCTATAGGTACTACTTCCAAAAGTTTTGGTGAAGGAATATGTATCACAGTAAAGTAAAAGAAGTACCTTTTTTAATTTAGGGATCTATTTCCAGAGATATGAAACTGTAGTGTAAATAGGGTGTCACTATTTTAAAGGCAAACTTTGTGGGACAAGGTTGTGCATCTCTTACACAGATGGTCCCCATCATCTGAGCAGTCTCAAATGACCAGGGAGGAAACTATGACTTTGAGTGACAGTTCCTGAATATATTTGTAAATACACTGTGATCAGACCATTTTCAAAATTCTTACACAAAATGAATGTTTTCATTATAAGGAATAATTCCAAATTAACTTATTGAATTCTTTTCTGTCTAATGTTTGCTAAAAAAAAAAAAAATATTGCCATTGCAAAGAAGTGAAATATTAAATATTATCATTTCAATTTTTCAGTTTTAATGATATTTCTTAAATTGTAAGACACATTAATTTGATTAGAATTTAAATTATGTAGTTCTGATTCTAGATCCCAGGTGACTCCTCAACTTTAAAGCTGACAATTCTGTCTTAAAACCATTCTCTGGTGAGTTCATTAAGAAAATGAAATTGTTACGGAAAACCTTAGAATAATTGATTTTTCAAATAAAATAGAACTCAAGGCTACCTGTTAACTTCAAGAAGAGATAATAAGAATTTAAACAGATTGTTTATGTCTCTTTCTGCTATCTTAAGTATAAAAGATAGTTTATGAGCTTGGAATTCAGTTACAAATGATAATATTATTATTCTATTATTATGATATTTTAAATTTTCTGCAAAACCAATATGTCTAAGAATGTTTATTCTTCCATGTCTAAATAAGTCTTAAAAGCTCATGTCTTTACAACTGATTAGATGCATCTCAGAGCCAACAGCACTGAGGGGAAATGAGGATTTTATTATTAGGAAATGTTGGTAGTGAAGTAAAAACCTCACTCCAGTCCAAGCCCATAAAAATCCATAAAGTAAAACAAAACAAAAAAATACCTTTAAAAGACCTTATATTTTTTGACGTGCCTTAGACATTCACTGAAATCATGTTCCTCATCTCAATCTCTTTTCCATCAAAATGCAGTAACACCCCATTGTAAATTAAAAAAAAAATCTGCTGAACAAGAAGCAGAAGGAGGATCTCTGGCTGATGAGGAATAGCCACGTAATTACACAGTGCACAGATGTCTTCCTGCTCTCTAACCTTATTTTGTGAATATAATTCCTACTTTCACAATGGCCTGAAGCATCATTCTATAAGTTAGTGCGTAGGGCATCTCGTGGTTCAGCCTCCATTGAAGGCTGAACCGGAATCAAACACAAAATTGTGATCTACTCTGTACAAACCAAATTCTCTAATCATTAAACTATAAACCATTTTTCAATAAACAATTGTCATCATAATTAGCAGTCTTTTAGCTACTCATTTAGAGATTCAGTTCATAGGACAGCAATCCAAACATGGGGTCACATATAGATAGAGGAGTTCTGACATCTGAGATGAGTGGTCAATTGCAGCCTTCTGCTGGGCCTTTCTTAGTCAGAAAGGACTAGACATCGTTTCTGAAATATGAATGTTCGTGTATTTTTTGAAGAGTGAAACTAAGATAAAGAATAAAAAAAATCCAGTATCTTGGCATAGAAGATCATCATAACACAAGATTAAGGAAGTAGGAGTCTTCAAGTTAGGCACTACAGCTACATTTCTGCTAGCAAATAAATGGGTCCGGGGCATAGCTTCAAACTCAGGCATGTGATCATTCATGCTGTTTAATCGTTACTATGTTCCCTGGCAAAGTTTTAGCTGTGTCAGTTAAAGTTCCTTCATATACAAACACAATTCCTCTGAATTCAGGCCTAAAATTGTTCCCTGTGGGTAATTTAACTGTAACTATCTGGGGCAAAAGAGAATATAGACATATGGATATGAAAAATGAATGCCACATAAACTCTCAGCCACACATGTCTGTTAGTTCTGATATATGTATTATTATAAATAGTGGTGCTTAACTCTTAAGAGTAGACCCTTCCACCCCAAAATTTACTCCAAAGTCAAAACTTTGGTGACTGCATAAGTTAGGTGTCTCAGAATATTAACAATAATAATAGTAGCAATATTAATAAAAACATTTTCTGGGTAGATGAATATTAATTCATTTAAACTTAGATCACAGGAATATATAAGGCAGGGACATTACCTTTAGTATTCTGCATTTGAGCTGCAGATGGGTGTCTTGGCCCACTGAAGATCCAGAGGAAAATTCATTGAAGTGCTACAGGCAGCTAGCGTCTTGATAATACTTGATAATGCATAATTTATTCATATTTTTGACCAAAATTTTTATTTTATTAGAATAGCCATAAGTATGAAATAATTAAAGAAATAAAGATTATAGACAATTATTGTACCCACATTCTAATTCTCAGAGCATCAGTTTTGTTGCTTTCATGTATTCCATACAGGGTTAAACTCTCTTTGATTTAATAATGACAACATGGTCCCAGTGCAACATTTTGAAAACCTTACTTTCTATCCAGTCCATTTCTAGACTTTAGTGTTACTTCCTTAGTGCCTATTGTTAAACTGTTATTTGCATCTCACTCAGTAACAGTCATTTGCAATTATTATCAGCTGTAAAAAATATTACATTGATTTAATATTCAGCCCACAAAGTATTGATTTGCTATACATTAATATCTCTGCTCCTCTACTCCACTCTGGTGGGACCCCACCTGGAGTATTGCATCCAGCTCTGGGGCCAGAAACATAAGAAGGACATGGACCTGTTGGAGCAAGTCCAGAGGAGGGACACGAGGATGGTCACTGGGCTGGAGCACCTTTCCTATGATGACAAGCTGAGAGAGCTGGGGTTGTTCAGCCTGGAGAAGAGAAGGCTCCGGGGAGACCTTATAGCAGCCTTCCAGTACTTAAAGGGGGCCTACAAGAAAGCTGGAGAGGGACTTTTTACAAGGGCATGTAGTGATAGGACAAGGGCTAATGTCTTCAAACTGAAAGAGGATAGATTTAAATTAGATATTAGGAAGAAATTCTTTACTGTGAGAGTGGTGAGACACTAGAACAGATTGTCCAGAGAAGTTGTGGATGCCCCATCCCTGGAAGTGTTCAATGCCAGGCAGGTCGGGGCTTTAAGCAACTAGATTTAGTGGAAGGTGACCCTGCACATGGCAGAGGGGTTGGAACTAAATGATCTTTAAGACCCTTTCCAACTCTAACCGGTCTATGATTGTATGACTGTATGATTTGTAGAACTTATCAGCCATGCAGAACGATAGAATAGTAATGTACATTAAAATACACACTTACATTCTTTTGCAAAGTGAAATTGAAAACTATGGTAAAATGGCTACGCTCTGCAAACTTTGTAATTTAATATTTTAGCTTATCTTCAGTTACTTAAGTAAAAATAGAACCTTTCCCAAAGGCAAACCATAAGAACATAGAAATGTTTTTGAAAATTCTCCAACATATTAAAACTCAAAACAAACAAAAAAGAATGTAAATTTTTATGTCAGAACATGGTGGTTCAAAATCTCTTTCATAGTATTTCCACCTGAATATTTTCTCAGAATTTTTACTTCAAAGAATGGGATTTACTAAATACATTAGTAATACAAGATTACAGGAGAATGTAGGTCATGGAGACAAACAGATACTTCAAGAGAGAAAGGATGTCATTTAGACTAATCTTGTGTAAATTGCTCTCTAGAGGTGCCTATTTCTTTCCATGTTTTTGGAGGGACTAGAGTGACTAGCTCAGATGGACATACAGGCTATGACTGAGATGTCTATACACAGCCAATTTGTGCCAATTTGACACCCTCAAATAGCCAAAAAAGATCACATAATGATGACAAATATGACAAAGGAGATACGTATATTTATGAAACAGTGGTCAGAGACAAGTCCGTGTACTCCATGGTGTCTTAGCTGGCACTGCTCATCTATGATTTACGAAGCTGACTAGCACAAAAAGTACAATTCAGCTCTGGATTCAGATACATCAATAGGGGTGTCTACACATAAGCACACATGCACATTAACAAACAATGAATGGCGACATAGAATACAGTAAGTAAAGAATGATTCTGCTGCATATACATAGGCATTTATTGCTCTCCAAGGTGCATTCAGGTGATTTATTTAATATTTTCATATAACAGATATACATGTATATAGCAGAAAATTAGAGATCAGTGTGATGGGAGTGTTTAAATGACTTATAAATCAAGCCAGTATTAAACTTAAAAAAAAGGTATTACCAGACTGACATTTATTAACAATATACTTCATGTTGATAGTTCTTACTCATTATCAGTCATTATCATTATGTATTTAAAGTTGCCAGTCCTTAGAAGTTATATACTGCAGAAACCATGACTATACACTACCATTGAGCTGATGGACATAAATTGGCACTGATGGCTACCATCCTTGAGATTTTTAGTCGCTCAAGTTGAAGTGGCCAAACTTGAAAGCTCTTCCACATAGGAAACTGAAACAAAAGTTTATTCTCCTTCCTCCCACAATCTGGGACTTGTTCTTTTAAAAGAGAAGTAGGGAGTTACTTCCCCATTAAGTTACTTCCCCTTACTTAGCTGCTACTTCTTTCCTTAAAGCAAAAGTTGTGTCTCTCAAGTCTTGAGGTGGCACTTCTTCAGTAACCAGCACTTGACCATGACCAAGTTGTTGATGGTCCCAGGGCCTCTGCTTTCAACCTGCACCAAATTTCCAAGATATTTTCTGTTATCCCATAGTAAAACAGCACATATTAACAAAAGACACCAACTAAAGCTCCAATTCATGCATCCAGTTGCCATAGTGAGTTCATAACAACAAGCCAGTACTGGGGTCTTGCCCATTCAGCGTTCAGCACAGATAGCAAAAGATCCATGGCCACTAGCAGTGGCAATGCTGCTTTTTATGCACTACTGGGTACAGAAATACTTTTACTGTACAGTATTAATACAGTTTTACTGTATTAATGTCCTTACAGTTGGTCCCCAAACAAGTCAATATTATAGTCACATTAAAGTGCCTCTACTTGTAAAAGTACAAAAGTGTAACACACCTATTCCTTAGCTATAATATTAATAGGGTGCTTTTTAAAATGTTACATATATCACACTTCAGAGATGTCAGAAACTGTTCAAATATAGTTAATAACAATGGCATTAGGGGCATCAAAATATCTCCTGTAACAGCTTTTTAATATTTACATAATGTGCTTGTATCTGTCACAATTCTTCACTATTTTTTCATGTAACATTGCTTGATCTGAGTGATGCTTGTAGCAAATGATAAGTAGTACTCATTGTCCTGGTTTCAGCTGAGATAGAGTTAATTTTCTTTCTAGCAGCTGCTGTATTTTGGATTTAGTATGAGAATAATGTTGACAAGACATTTTAATTTTTGTTAAGTAATGCTTGTATTAAGTCAAGGATTTCTTCAGTTTCCCATAGAAGCTGACAGGGACCACAGACAGGACAAGCTGTCCAAAGGAATATTCCATACCATAAACGGAGGTTGGCCATGGGACAGGAATCCATGACAGCTGCTCAGGACAGACTGGGCAATCAATCATCAGTTGGTGAGCAATTATATTGCATCACTATTTATTTTTTTTTTTGCATATTCATACCATTGTTATTATTTTCTCTTTTGTTACTGTTCTATTAAACTGTCTTTATCTCAGTCCACGAGGTTTTGGGGTTTTTTTCTTTCCTTTTCTCCCTCTTCTTCCTGTCCTACTGGGGGAGGAGTGAGTGAACAGCTGCGTGGTCCTAATTGCCTAGTCGCCCTTCCCTTGAGCGTATCAGTTGTACCGCTCAGCTTGGTGTCATCTGCAATATGAAACTGCATTGCATTAGTCCCAGTATGGATCCTTGAGGGACACCACTCATTACTGTTTTCCACTTGGACATTGAGATGTTGACTGTAACTCTTTGGACACAGCCATCCAGTTAACTCCTTAACCATCTAACAGTCCGTCCATCAAACACACATATCCCTAATTTAGCAGTAAGAATGTTGTGGGAGACTGTATCAAAATCCTCACAGAATTCCAGGTAGATGACATCCATAGCTCTTCTGTTGTCTGCTGATGCAATGACTCCATCATAAAAGGCCACTATATTCATCAGGCATAATTTGCCTTTGGTGAAGCCATGTTGACTGTCTCTTATCATGTCACTGTCTTCTGTATGTTTCAATATATCTTCTGGGATGATTTGTTCTAGGATCTTCCCAGGCACTGAGGTGGTTCCCAGGGTCATCCTTATTATCCTTTTAAAAAATGTATGCAATATTCCCTTTTTCCAGTTACTGGGGACTTCTCTTGACTGCTATGACTTTTCAAATATGATGGACAGTGGCTTAGTGACACATCAACTAATACCCTCAGGAACCTGGGATGCATCTCATTGGGTCACATGGACTTGTGTATGGTCAGATTCCTCAAATGGTCTTAAACCTGATCTTCTCCTATGATGGGAAAGACTTCCTTGTCTCAGTCCCTGCCTTGAGTTTCAGGGGCTTGAAAGATGTGGGAAGAGAAATTATAGTTGAAAACTCAGGCAAAAAAAAATTGTTGAGGTCCTTAGCTTTCTCCATGTCAGTGGTCACTAGTTTTCCTGTCTTATTTATCAGGGAGGATACATTTTCTTTTATCTTCCCTTTCTGACCAATGTACTTGTAGAAGTCCTTCTAATTATTCTTCACATTCCTTGCCACATTTGACTTCAGCTGTGCCTTAGCTTTCCAAATCCTACCCCTACACAGCATCCTTATATTCTTCCCAGGATACATGTCCCTGGTTCCTCTGTCTGTGCAGTTCCTTCCTACATTTTATTTTGACTAGGAGAGCCTTACTCAGCCATGCTGGTCTCCTGCCTTCCTTGCCTGATTTCTTACACATGGGAATTGAAATCTCTGGCATTCTCAGGAAAATGTCTTTTAAGCTGTTAGCTCTCTCCTGCTCCTTCAGTTCCTTTAGGGCAACTCCTCCTAGTTCTGCTCCTTTAGTTCAACTAAAAGAAACATCTAAAACTTGTTTCTTCAGCATAACATCTTTGCAAGTTTTACACAAAAATAAAGCATGAAACATTAATCTGTGGGAGTGCAAGTGTACATTTACTGACCCTTACTGTCGCTGTATTTTCAGCAAGAAAATATGATTGAGCAAGATCAGTGGTTGTGTCCTTAGAGCTGTACAGCTATATTTGCACTGAAATTCATTCTTATTGCAGGTTGTTTTGCATTCATTTAATAATGAAATGTCTTCATTTACATTCTAATAATTAAAATTGAATTTCAGTTTTCACATGAACAATCTGCTTCAAATTGTTTAATTATGCATATCAGTGTATATATATGCATATGAAAAGCATGAGTGTATGTACACATAGGAGAGATTAAAATAGGGAGGGTAATTTTTAATCTTATAAAAGCTTTAACTTACACTACTGTTAATATATACATATATTTATAATGTGTAAGTATATAATAAATTGAGAACTATATAATGCATATTTTCATTTCGGACAGAGCCTAGATAAGCCTTGAAAGGAAATAGCTTTTTTGGGTTTTTTTTTCCTTACCCCCCAGAACAGTTATGAGTGTCGATATTACTGGACATTTAGATGGTATGTAAGAAATTAATGGGAGTTGTGTGTCATCCAAAAACCCTACACAATTCACACCTACTATCACAGCTTCTAGCGTTATAAACAACAACATCAAGAATGGGAAGCACTGCATGGACAGAAGGGACATGCAGAAAATCTCACGTTAACGTGGTGATTCAAACATGGTCAGTAAGCATAAGTTAGTGTAAGAAGCTGTCCTCTGAGGAGGAGATCTTGGGATGGGAGGTGAAAAAGACCTTTGCCCATTTTCATACTTATCTGATGTTTAAGGAGTGTCGGCAATCTCATATTGTGAAAACAGGAACAAGGATGTTATTACAGCAGCTGAAACCTCCATGGGGCCTGGAGCCGCTGTTCCTGGTTGCACAATACCACCAGAGTCATCACAATGAGATATGAATTACCATTATGCAATGTTAGAGAAAAATATCCAAGACTCCCAAACAGCTAAGGATGCTGTAGCTCCATGTCCCACCAGGTCCTACCTGGACCTTCAGCAAAGCTGAAGAGATATTTCCCTCAGACGCGCACACATAGAACATGCATACACCACATAACGCGCATGGCCAGACACACATATTGCAGACACTCTGAGTACTCACAGGAAGACAGTGTTAAAACTCCCTTGTCTGGCTGAGCAGGATGGAGGTCCACCAGTGAGAATATATACACACATACATACATACCTACATGCAAGGTGGATCCCTCCAGGGGCTGGGCTCAGACAGTCGGTCTGCCTGGTAGCTGCCCGTTGATCTCAGTCTCCCCAGATGCTGGTTTCCCAGGTCCCAATCGACAGACAAACATACTGATCATTTAAGTATTTAAAGGCAGGACTTCTCAAATCTTACACATCTGCTCAAATTACTGGATCATTGTGCTGGGGATCTTTTGGGGGGGGTTATTTTGGTTTGGTTTGGTTTTACCTTTCTGTAATTTGCATTTTTTACATACTTAACTTACTGGATATACCCTTTGTTTTCACTTATTTTTCACTGCATTTCACTTTGGGCAGAAATGGTTGGTTTGTTTGATTTTCTTTTTGTATCAGAACCCCAGAAAGCCAGATTCATAATTTCTTCATTTTTTGCATTCTTTATTTTCAAAGAAATGCACTTATTTACATCTTTATTATGGTAACTATTATGACTGAAGTACACAGACCTCTACTGTACCTTTAGCAACAGTGTGAATGCCATCATGTCTCTTGAGACAATCACCTATCTTCCACAATAAAATATATTTCAGGAAGCATATTTTAGTTAAAATTCAATAGGATTAGTTTATGTTTATTACTGCATCAGAGCTTTAACTGAGCCGAACTTTACCAAAAGAAAAAAGAAAAAAAAAACAAACCAAAAAACGTTCTAAAAGCTACCAGCAACTGCTTGAAGGGCAGTTACAAAATGGTAGACCTTCTCAAACAGTATTTCTGAAGTTCTATGAAAAAAAATTAAATCTTTTCCTATATTTTAAAACATTTGAGGTTTATTCTTTTACAGATACATTTACAATGACTTTGGAATCAACCTCTTTCTTTCTATGCTTCCCTGTTGTGTTTTTCCCAGTTTGTATACTCTAAATAGTCATCAGGCAAAGAAAATACAGAGGCTAAACTGCTGTCCTACGGCATGAAAAACTGACGGTTAGGTAAGCTTTATGTCTAAATCAGAAACTGTAGGCCCCTATAGTCCTTTTCACAGAAAAGCTACTTGTCCAAGGATTTCCCCCTCGCTCTTCTATCATTCAGAACCATTGAGATCACTCTGTAAATCTTTGTTAGCCACTTTTACATTTACTGTGCTAAACAGAGTAACCTCATCAAAGAACACCTTTTTTCACAAATCAGTTATAAATATACTAAGTGGGACAAGTTCCACCCCAGCTTCCTATAAGTGTACTGGTCACCTCACTCTGAAGTGAGAATGGCTAATCATTGCTGCACTTTGTTTTCTGACAGTTGCTGGTTATGTATACAAGGCATACAGAATATGCGATGGAAACTTTGAGTGTTCAATTCTAAGAGGAATAAAATAGATCATCATGTAATTAAAACAACGTTAGTCACATTAATTAAAATAATTTATCTGTAAAGTGGAAATTATTTTTTTTGCCTTCCATAAATCTCCAATATTAGAGAATTACATTACACAAACGGAATTTGATGTTGTCATTATTTGCTCTCATTTTAGATAAGGATTTTTCATTGATCTCTAAAAGAAACTTAAGTGTGATGTAGAAAAGTATTAAATCACTGAGTTTACTGTTTTCTTCTTGTGATTAAATAATTTTGAATTACATAATTACACAAGAGTGGAAATCAGTTCTGTCTAGTTACTTCACTGCTTCACTACTTTTCAGTGAAAAGCTTCTAAATTACAGAATCCTTAAAATTCATCTGCATAATCCAGGAACATTTATGAAGCAATGAAACACAGAACACACCCATTTTTGGCCACAGAATGATTTTGTGTGTGTGTGTGAAATGGATACAAATTAGATAATACCCTTAAATCCAATTGTACTCATCTGGTTTTGACCCCTTCCTCAGTTTGACTTTCAGAGACTATGCATCACATTAACTGCATGAAATGCAGAAATGACTGTGAAATATAAATTCTCCAAATCTGCATGCTCCATTAGCTGGAACGATACAATGTCTGGGGAATGCTTGATGTCAGTATAAAGATAAGGTGAGAAATGAGTAGTCATAGGACCTTGCCACAGCACATGTTTCATCAAAGCAGAAACTACCCAAAATTTTCCCGAGTCATTTATAGGAGCTTCCTCTTTTTTTTTTTTTTTTTTTTTTTTTTTTTTCCTCTGCTCAACACCATCTGTAACACGTGCTTTATCAAAATTATTTAAGGTATGAAACATCAGATTTTTTCGTGTTTCAGAAATATTAGTTCTATTCTTAAAAACAAAATAACCAAACAAACAAAATGCAAAACCCCAAACGCATGAGGCATGGAAAAAGGACAAAATGACAACTTCTGTGTGCAGAAAGAATTACAGCTACAGTTCTCAGGTAACTATCAACAGGTTTTAAGCGTACAATTCTAAAATGCAGTGTTCAGTCATAGTAAGTACTGTTGACTTCCTTTGAAACAGTTCTGTTTGTAGTATGTTTAAGCCAAAATATAGGGCAATCTATGCAAAACTTCAGACTCTCAGGAGCACAGTCCTATGTACTATTCATGTGAACAATTCAGGAACTGAAGAGAGCATAGTTGTGCTACAGATGTGAGATTATATTCTCCATAGTAAATGAAAATAGTCCCCTCTACTTTCTCCTTTCTTAAAAAAAGAGGTCTGGTTCAGACATTGGCAGTATTGTTGTTCCACTGCAGTTTTTTGCCTGTGGGAGGACTGAGTGAGAAGAAAGGAAAAAAATTCTGCAGTGGTAGCTTGAAAACTGAGCAAGGAGAAATATTTATGACAAAATTGTTAACAAAAAAGAAGCAATCAGGTCAACTATCCTTGAGTCTGATTTTGTGTTGAAAAAAATTCTTCTAAAATGTAAAAAAAGTTACATTTTAGTAGTTGCATAGTTTCAAAAACAAGTATTTGGGGTTTTCCTTAAAACTTTATTTGGAAATTTTACAAAAATTTAATAAAGGGGGGTGTGTGCACTTGTGTTTGTACATATATGATTGGGTAAATTTAATTTTTGGTCACAATATTATGTCCCTTTGTTGCTTTTTACTTTGAAGGACAAGCAGACAAAATATTATTATTTGGACTTAAAAATTCCCTTTGTTATTCCCTCCTACCTCCTAACTATTGTTCTTTTAAAATAGGATTGAATGGAAGTGATGATTCACTAAATTCACAAGAGATGACAGAATTCTAAATCTCATTTCTAACAAATGACACAAAATCAAAATATATTTTTACATCAATTATTGACCTGAATTTGTTTGTGTTTGTCAAACCATTAATGTATTACCTTTACATTTAACTTTCTGAATTAAGCTAATTGATAAATCAGTGAAGATTTGGAGTGGGGATTGAGTTATTGGCTGATTTCTATTTTTAAGTAGCACATCACTTTGTGTACTCTATCTCACTAAAAATTTCAGGAAAAAATATAGAAGGCATATACTGAGGCTGCTTGATCTTCCAAAATACCCAGGATATAATCTGAGCATTGGAAGGCAGTAAAACTCCAGTTGTAGTATTTTATGGTCTCCAGGTTCTGAATTTCAGCCTCACAGTTTCCCTTCTCAAAGTTGGACCATGTTCCCCACTTAAACTGTGCTGTTAGTCTAGCATTAAACAGCAACCCAACAAACAAGTAAACAATCAAGCACCCAGCCCCTATCCCCCCCCAACAAAACACATTTTCTGGGAAAGGAGGAGCATAAGAAATATACTTAGTTTTTCTAACATTTGGCATATTGTGATTGTATCTCTATCTGTGTATAGAATGAATCCAAGGAACATTGTGCAGTACTGTAAAAATTATTGTCTATGTCCCTAAATCCAGCCCAGAATTTAAGAACAAAAATTTTCTTTAAATAAGTTCATAATCTCATAGATTTTAGTATGACTAATCTTTTGCTCTAAATTTTCAGAGATGATATTTTGATTGGCCTAGGTGTTAGATGCAGTTCCAGGACATTTTGTATATTCTTTCCATATTTAAGAGAATCTGTTGCCTTTTTGTGTAAGTATTTTATTTTTCTTGATGACAACATATAGCAGTTCAACAGCAGTTGCAATATGTACTGTATAGCCAATTTACCAGTCTAGAAAATGATGTAACTGGAAGTCCTTTCCATTTCTTGCTACTTTCTATTGCAAGCCACTTACATGTTAATCTTTCAAAATTTCATTCACGGTACTGGCTGTGTTTACAAGGTGAATTGTGAAATAAACAAGATTACTAAAACAAAGTTAATGGAGAAACGGAAATATTTGTTAGTGGCCACTGAGAAGTACACTGAAATTGAGAATTCAGAAATAACCTATAAGAAAGAAACAGAAAGCTAATTTGTAAAGAAACATCACAGAGGAAAAGTAAGCCTTTAATTAACTTCTAAAGATCCTAAATAAGAATAAAATAAGAATCAGTAATGTTTTTTTCTAAACTAGTTCAAAGGAATTTAGAAACTAATTTTGAAAAGCATGCATACAATTCTGTTTGTGAACTCAGAAGGAAGCAAGAGGAAAGGGATTATGCTGTTACGCTTGATCCTTAGTAATTGTGATGCAAGAAAAGGCCTGCTTCACGGTTCATGTAGCAAATTTGCTGAGAGTATAAAATGGAGCCAAGATCTAAATTTTAGAGAACTTAAATTCAAAGCCTACTCAAAACACAAAGAACATTCATTATCTATAAAAGACAGAGGAATAAAAGACGACTGCCAAGTGTACAAGTTGACCTATGGGCAATAAATGGAAAGAAAGCTCCAAAATGTTAAATAAACTAGTAAAGAGAGGTCAAGTAATTGAACTTCAGTACTGAGCTGTCAGTTAGACATACTGTGATGTCTTGATATCTTCATCAGTATAGTAGACTGTGAGTGGCAAAGTGAGGAAACAATCAAATCTTCCCTCAACAGAGGAATTTGAGAAAGGGTAAGAAGGGAATAGGGAATGGAATGGTGAAGAAAAGCAGAAGAATTAAATTTAGCCTTGTCAACAAACTAAATTTGGTCTTAAATGTCTAGGTTGTCTCTGGTGAAAACAAAATTACATACAATTCAATAAAATAACCGATATAGACCAACGTAAATGACCAGACCACAGAACTGCAGGAACAATCGATCAAGCATTTGAATCATAACAAGGTTTCTATATCACTAATTTCCATCTGTGCTTAGAGACAATCACAGTAGAAATAGTGTAATTGAGAGTTTGTTGACAAGGGGCAGTCAGAGGAAAAAACATACTTTATGGTGTACAACTTATTGAGGTACTTATACATTGTTTAATCAACACTCTATCAATTCCAAGGACTGTACATTGCGGTACAGAACTAAATCTTGGATTGCAGTAAACGCCTTTTTAATTTTTTTTTAAGGAACTTGAAAACTTTTTCAGTTTAATTTATAATAACCTTTCTTCTCATCGTGCTACAGTAGCGAATTACAGGAGCAAGATTTTGAAGCCTGTGATACAACATGTACTGCTTGACATCACCTAGATTTTTCATGTTAATAATTTTCATTGCCAAGTTAATGCTAGCTCTTTATATCAGCTAGGATAGGTAATGGACTTCTGTGTGGATCACATGGAAAGACAGGAAGTCTATCTTGGATTCAATTTGTAACCCAGAATAGAAAGCTTGATATTCCAGACTAATACTAATGATGAATTCTATTACTGTTTTGGTAACGTTAGTCCAGAAAAACCTCCATTTGGATTAATAATATATATAGTTTACATTCTTTGTAACCGATATATTAACTGAAATCAATTTATATCTACTAGTAATTGAATTATTGCCTTTGAAGATCATCAGAAGAGGACCTGAAATAAAGTTTTCCAGGAGCTAAATTTTAAAAGCACATAGTAAAACAAATACTATATAGAATAACTTAAATTCTTACCTCTGCAGAACAAAAAAAGGAAAGGTATTTTATTTTATATTTTATTTTATATTTTATTTTATATTTTATTTTATATTTTATTTTATATTTTATTTTATATTTTATTTTAT
>VZSF01009663.1:15470-36644 GCA_013398295.1 Chionis minor
GAATTAAGCTAATTGATAAATCAGTGAAGATTTGGAGTGGGGATTGAGTTATTGGCTGATTTCTATTTTTAAGTAGCACATCACTTTGTGTACTCTATCTCACTAAAAATTTCAGGAAAAAATATAGAAGGCATATACTGAGGCTGCTTGATCTTCCAAAATACCCAGGATATAATCTGAGCATTGGAAGGCAGTAAAACTCCAGTTGTAGTATTTTATGGTCTCCAGGTTCTGAATTTCAGCCTCACAGTTTCCCTTCTCAAAGTTGGACCATGTTCCCCACTTAAACTGTGCTGTTAGTCTAGCATTAAACAGCAACCCAACAAACAAGTAAACAATCAAGCACCCAGCCCCTATCCCCCCCCAACAAAACACATTTTCTGGGAAAGGAGGAGCATAAGAAATATACTTAGTTTTTCTAACATTTGGCATATTGTGATTGTATCTCTATCTGTGTATAGAATGAATCCAAGGAACATTGTGCAGTACTGTAAAAATTATTGTCTATGTCCCTAAATCCAGCCCAGAATTTAAGAACAAAAATTTTCTTTAAATAAGTTCATAATCTCATAGATTTTAGTATGACTAATCTTTTGCTCTAAATTTTCAGAGATGATATTTTGATTGGCCTAGGTGTTAGATGCAGTTCCAGGACATTTTGTATATTCTTTCCATATTTAAGAGAATCTGTTGCCTTTTTGTGTAAGTATTTTATTTTTCTTGATGACAACATATAGCAGTTCAACAGCAGTTGCAATATGTACTGTATAGCCAATTTACCAGTCTAGAAAATGATGTAACTGGAAGTCCTTTCCATTTCTTGCTACTTTCTATTGCAAGCCACTTACATGTTAATCTTTCAAAATTTCATTCACGGTACTGGCTGTGTTTACAAGGTGAATTGTGAAATAAACAAGATTACTAAAACAAAGTTAATGGAGAAACGGAAATATTTGTTAGTGGCCACTGAGAAGTACACTGAAATTGAGAATTCAGAAATAACCTATAAGAAAGAAACAGAAAGCTAATTTGTAAAGAAACATCACAGAGGAAAAGTAAGCCTTTAATTAACTTCTAAAGATCCTAAATAAGAATAAAATAAGAATCAGTAATGTTTTTTTCTAAACTAGTTCAAAGGAATTTAGAAACTAATTTTGAAAAGCATGCATACAATTCTGTTTGTGAACTCAGAAGGAAGCAAGAGGAAAGGGATTATGCTGTTACGCTTGATCCTTAGTAATTGTGATGCAAGAAAAGGCCTGCTTCACGGTTCATGTAGCAAATTTGCTGAGAGTATAAAATGGAGCCAAGATCTAAATTTTAGAGAACTTAAATTCAAAGCCTACTCAAAACACAAAGAACATTCATTATCTATAAAAGACAGAGGAATAAAAGACGACTGCCAAGTGTACAAGTTGACCTATGGGCAATAAATGGAAAGAAAGCTCCAAAATGTTAAATAAACTAGTAAAGAGAGGTCAAGTAATTGAACTTCAGTACTGAGCTGTCAGTTAGACATACTGTGATGTCTTGATATCTTCATCAGTATAGTAGACTGTGAGTGGCAAAGTGAGGAAACAATCAAATCTTCCCTCAACAGAGGAATTTGAGAAAGGGTAAGAAGGGAATAGGGAATGGAATGGTGAAGAAAAGCAGAAGAATTAAATTTAGCCTTGTCAACAAACTAAATTTGGTCTTAAATGTCTAGGTTGTCTCTGGTGAAAACAAAATTACATACAATTCAATAAAATAACCGATATAGACCAACGTAAATGACCAGACCACAGAACTGCAGGAACAATCGATCAAGCATTTGAATCATAACAAGGTTTCTATATCACTAATTTCCATCTGTGCTTAGAGACAATCACAGTAGAAATAGTGTAATTGAGAGTTTGTTGACAAGGGGCAGTCAGAGGAAAAAACATACTTTATGGTGTACAACTTATTGAGGTACTTATACATTGTTTAATCAACACTCTATCAATTCCAAGGACTGTACATTGCGGTACAGAACTAAATCTTGGATTGCAGTAAACGCCTTTTTAATTTTTTTTTAAGGAACTTGAAAACTTTTTCAGTTTAATTTATAATAACCTTTCTTCTCATCGTGCTACAGTAGCGAATTACAGGAGCAAGATTTTGAAGCCTGTGATACAACATGTACTGCTTGACATCACCTAGATTTTTCATGTTAATAATTTTCATTGCCAAGTTAATGCTAGCTCTTTATATCAGCTAGGATAGGTAATGGACTTCTGTGTGGATCACATGGAAAGACAGGAAGTCTATCTTGGATTCAATTTGTAACCCAGAATAGAAAGCTTGATATTCCAGACTAATACTAATGATGAATTCTATTACTGTTTTGGTAACGTTAGTCCAGAAAAACCTCCATTTGGATTAATAATATATATAGTTTACATTCTTTGTAACCGATATATTAACTGAAATCAATTTATATCTACTAGTAATTGAATTATTGCCTTTGAAGATCATCAGAAGAGGACCTGAAATAAAGTTTTCCAGGAGCTAAATTTTAAAAGCACATAGTAAAACAAATACTATATAGAATAACTTAAATTCTTACCTCTGCAGAACAAAAAAAGGAAAGGTATTTTATTTTATATTTTATTTTATATTTTATTTTATATTTTATTTTATATTTTATTTTATATTTTATTTTATAGTCCAGGCGGGCATGCAACCCTAGTACTAGTACAGAAGACAAGAGTTACCTGTCCCTCCACACTGAGTCACCTGAGGGGTGCACACTCCTTTAATCTCAACCACAAGGGAGGCAAAACTTTCAGTGGGTTTTCTGGGGACTAAGCCTGGCCAATTGTCCTGGTTTGAGGTAAAACAGGACCAATTTTGTTCAGTAACTCTGCTTTCTAACTAGGCCTCTTCTAACTGCTGAAATTAACAGCATATTGTGCAGAAAACTGCTCTTTCTCAGAGTGATAAGACCCATGTTTATAGCTGATGCCAAGGCACGGTATGCAGAGAGGCCCTTGCTTAGACTTACTGCGATAACGACCAAGGCCAGACACCTTGTTATTTGCCCTGTTGGAGGGTTGGAAGCAGAGAAGCGTAGAGGGGTCCCATCTGTGGGGAGGAGCAGACAGGACAGGTGACCCAAAACTGACCAAACAGTGTATTCCATCCCATCTGCATCATGCTCAGTATAAAAGCTGAAGGATCAAAGGGTCAGCCCTCTTGCTCGGGCTCTTGCACTTGCCGGGGCTCTTGTTCTTGCTCTGGCTCTGGCTTTCCTTCTTCAATGGCCGGAGTCCGAGGAGGACTCCGTCTGATCATCTGCCTTTGATCCCGACCCGTGTGTTCCTGAATCCAGTTCCCTTCCGTCGCTGAGTCCAGTCTGGGACTTCCCCAGTGCCTGCTGGTGATGTGATTGTCATCCTGGGAGCTTGATACGGTTTTGTATATATTTTCATTATTTTCTTTTTATTATTTTATTCTTTATATTTCATTAAAGTAGTTTAGTTCTTACTAAACTAGTCTCTCTTCTTCTCTCTCACCTGCTCGGCAGGAGAGAGGGAACATCTGTCGCTCTGTCTGCTTGGGCTAATCCGGCCCAAACTGGCATACATGACTATATGTATTTTTAGAAGCTGCATACCATTAAGTTATTCTTTTGCCTCGGAAGTGTACATAAATTGTCAACACGAAGGCACTGAACAGTAACCAGGTCTTTAGAATAAATCCTTGACTTCCATTACACAGTAAAATGGAGTACACAGTAATGTGTCAGTTATATCTAGTATAGTAAGGCCATATGAAACAGGTCAAGATTTTCCTCTTTTAAGTTTACTGTACTGTGTAAATTTTCCTAGGACACCATCTATAAAATCCTTTGTATGTGACCTTCTTTAATATATTTGCCCTTCGCAAGAACTTTCAGAATCTTAGGCGTTTTGTCCAAAAGAAGAATTGTCTGAGAAATGTAGTGTGTATCTATTACTAGTAGGAATTAAGCTAACATCTTTTTCACTTTCAAAAGGAAGCACAAATTCTTAGACAAAATCTTTAGACAGTTGTTTGCTACTCACAGATTGGTGGCTTATCCTATCACTACACATTCTTCTTATACTCTGTTCTAACAAGTTTGTCCTTGTTTAATGTTGGGGTTCCTGGGAGGTATTAACACTAACTGTTATCTAAAGTCATATTAGTAGAGGAGATATGCAACACAAGTAAGTGCGGTGAGGTAAAAGCAGTTATCAAAGTAATAATGAAAAACTAAAAGCTAAATCCTAAAAGAGTTCCACCCACCCCTCCCTTCTTCCAGGGCTTAACTTTGCTCTGGAATTCTCTACCTCCTCCCTGCCAGGCAACACAGAGCGGGTAGGGAATGGGGGCTGTGGTCACTTCATCACACGCTGTCTCTGCCACTCTTTCCTCCTCAGGGGGAGGACTCCTCATACTCTTCCCTTGCTTCCATGTGGAGTCCCGCCCACAGGAGACAGTCCTCCACAAACTTGTCCAACATCATTCCTTCCCATGGGCTGCAGTTCTTCATGAACTGCTCCAGCATGCGTCCCTTCCACTGAGTGCAGTCCTTCAGGAACAGACTGCACCAACAAACCTGACCCACAGGGTCACAGCCTCCTTCAGGCACATCCACCTTCTCCAGCGTGTGGTCCTCCAAGGGTTGCAGGAGGCTCCACCATTAACTTTCATGGGCTGCAGGGGGACAGCCTGCTTCACCATGGTCTTCACCACTGGTTGCAGAGGAATCTTTGCTCCAGAAGCATGTCCTCCCCCTCCTTCTTCACTGACCTTGGTGTCTGTAGAGTTGTTTCTTCTGCATATTCTCACTCCTCTCTTCTGACTGCTGCTGCCGCTGCTGCAGTTGGTGGGTTTTTTTTCCCTTTGGCCAGTGGCAGGTCTGTCTTGGAACCAGCTGGCATTGGCTCTGTTGGATGTGGGGTAAGCTTCTAGCAACTTCTCACAGAAGCCACCCCTGTACCCTCTGCCCCCCACTGCCAAAAACCTTGCCACAAAAGCCCAATAAATCTATGTATATTTATACAGTTACATTACTTTTCAAGACACAGATTATCTTCTGAGTACTGGTTGCAGGCTATAAGCAATATACTGCCGAACTCTCAGAAAAGCAAAATGATGTGCAATCTTTGTTTTCAGGCAAATATCATGGATGTATCATGATTTTTTTGTGCAGTTCGAAAGTTGTGACATTTGTTTTTGAAGAGTTTTGAAGTTACTTGTAACGGCTATGTGTATAACAACACTGTGCAAGGAGAAAAAATAACTGAGGACTCAAAAAACAAACATTGTGGAGTTTTTAAGAGACTTTTGTAGTAAGAAGCTTTTCAGAGAGGGCTTCCACAGTCATCAAAACCAGCCACTTTGCTTCAGAAAATACATCCAAATGTAGCTACGCTTGTATTTACTGCTATTAAAAACAGGCCAGCCTGGTCTTTCATATTTTATCTCTTTAGGCATGCAGAAGGTAGAATTGGAAACATAGCAGTAATTCAACCAGTTGTCTGCTTTTATAAGTACATTCACTGTTAAAAGGCACTGACCATTGCTGAGGTCAACCACTGTTTATGTGGTGATTACGTGTTTTGAAAACTCTCCTGAACTGAAGTTGTGGTGACAGCATGAAAAGGATTTCTCTCAAACTTAAGAAGATTGTGTGCAGGTGGGTCTAGCAGATAGTCCAAATCTTTCAGGCGTGAATAAGTCTTTTGAACTCATAACCTGAGTGGAAACATCAAGTGTTGTGTTACACTCATGTAAATCTGCTTTGAGTCAAAGACGGAGGACTCTGCCCAGCTGCTGCTTCTTAAGTTTTCTGCATTTCAATTACATCCACAGCTATGAAAATAGACTCTTTATCAAACTCATTAGTTGGCAGGCAGCATACAAGTCCAAGAAGAATAGAGATTAATGGGCTGAACATTTTTCAGTTTTTTTAATTATTATTTTAACATAGCAAATCCCTTTGAAATTTTGCATTACTTATGTATTACTTGGGGGAATAAAGGTTGCAAGATGCTTAGCTTTGCTTATCTTAAATTAAAAAAAAAATAATGAAAACTAAACCTATTTTAAAACCAAAACCAAGTCAAACCCATTTTTTAACCAATTTTAATATTTATTTTACATAAGGGAAAGTGGAGTCAACTACTCGGGAGATCCTAAATGACTAGTTTACATCTGATGCTATATAGTCAACATTAAGTGAGATGAATGATATTCTGAATATTGAATCCAAACCCACAAAAATGTAACAGTTAAAGTGAGATTGAAATGTTGGAATCTCTAGAGACTCTTTGAGCCTTTGAGGCTGATTTACCAGGACCTTCTTTAGAAACATTTTAATGTTTTACTTCTAAATATAACAGTATTTACTGCTGTCTCCTGAAATACTATTTTCAAACTGCTCTTACAAAATGATATGGAGTTTCCAGGAACCACCTATGCCTAACAATTAAATTGGCTCATTGCCTTACCATTTTAGTGACAGTGGTAGCTTTTGACTTGATGCCAACAGAGTTGTCTGCTTTTCATAAAGATTACAGGGTGTTATGCTAATGAATAGCTGTGAACAAGCTTTGAACCAAATTTCACATTGCTTTGAAATAAACCTGATACACTGAAGTGTATTTGTATTACGAAAACGTTAGCATTTTGCTGGTTATGACAAGACAGAACTATTGGTAAAAGGTATAGAGCTTTCAGTCTCCTTGCAAGGTGATTTTCAAGAAAATGATTAGGGGAAAAAAATGTTGAAATTTAGAGCCTCTTCAGGGTACTACCACTGTAAATATAACGAACCAAAGCTGATTCATGTATGATAACTAATTAGACATATTAAAACAACACTATTTCTAAAAGTAAATAAAAAAAATTGAATTTAAAATTATTGTCTTCTGGATCTTACAACTTAATTGCTGCACAAAATAGTATCACCAAGAAAAGAAAACCTCAAGTAAAAATAATTAGTGTTATATATAAGGAAAGCTAGTTCCTTCATAAAATGTTTTCATTGCAAAAAATAATATTAACAAGCAAAAACATGAACATCCCTGAATAAGGCTGTATTTGTGATTTAAGATTCAGACACCTTCTTTAGCCTCAGCTTCACAACACACTCTTATAAGCACCTAAGTAAGGAACGTAGCATGAGACCTCTTTCCAGTGACTTATGAACCAGTTTGCACCCAAATTTCAGTTCACCAGACATAGACTATTGAAAAGTTCAATATTTTACCAACAAGAATTAACCAGTGTAACACCTTATCAAAAATGTATTGAAGGAATTTTTAGGACTACATTCCATTCATTATGCTGTTACCTCATGATTAAAAAATTTAAAATTTTGCTGTGCCCCCCTTCCCCTAGCATTTTACAAGTTGCCCAAATGTTAAAAATCTTTCTCTTTTTTTTTGTCCAATTTTAAGATTATTAACTCAAATTACTTCGAGATGCCAATTGATAGTGAATAGTCCTATTAAGAAAAGAGAATATTCAACCTTTCAGGGAATTTTAGTCATCATCAATATATCTTCAGGGCAACCTCTGGCTATAAAAATCTTTTCTTGTCATTTTACATTATCTACAGATGATGCTTTTATTCATTGCTCTTTAGGGAGCATACTTTAATTCAACTTGATCCCTATGGAAAAACCAAAGTCAGATATCACAAATTTTTTAGTAAATCATCGGTAAGAACAATAAAATCAGTCCTTTTCAGTTCTTTTTTATTCTTATTTTTATGTATTTCTAATTGAAACCACAAAAGAAACACTTTACTAATAGCAAGTAATTTTTTATTAGAATTTTAATGACGACTGCTCTAGTACTAAGTAATGTATTAAATTATTACTTTAAAATAACATTTTAAAAGCAGTTCTTGCCAAAATACTGCTGATACACAGTAAAATACTGCACACAGAATACTGTCTGTGGTGTGTCATGTCATAGTGAAATCGATGTAGTGCTATATGGATAAAAACACTTAAAGAAGGTCAAGATCTAGTGTAAAATGTACACGTAATGAAAGAAAAAAAGGATTTAATTCATGTCCTGCCCTTACAAACACTGACATTTAAGCAACTTAGGAATTGTCCCCACTGCTTAATGGAGTATAATGCAGGAAATCACTCATGTTTACAAAGAGAAGCAGAAATATTTTCATGTTGTTGAGACATTGGACAAGACTTAGTAGCTTATGTCTGGCACTATGCTAATGTGTGATCATGCTTCAAGACCTCAGCTGACATCTCTTTGCAGCATGTTTAGCTTGGTGTGTCTGATCTCACTTAATTATATGGTAAGAATACGACACTGCCTCTGACTGTTTCAGTGCCTTGATGGATATTTCTTTTAATACTCTAATTTTAAATCACAGAATTAAAAAAAAAAATCTCAAGAGTATCAAACACATATATTTGTGGATTTTTTGTGTTTATTTTTATAAAGGGGTTATGCCAATGAAGCCATACAGATCTTTTTCCTGTAAGATTGTCTAAAAGCATTTAATTAAAATATCTTCCTGTGCATCAGTTTCTGTTCTGAACTGGATTTTTTACATTAATGATAAGATGGATATGTTACCTATGTTCTATTCTTTAGAGGATTCTTTTCAGAAAATTTTTGAAGGAGATGGCAGGTGGAGGAAAAAATACGAACTACTTATATATTTACAAGACTACACAATTTGGTGTATGATAAAATAGTCATTGGCAAGAACTTCTGTGTGTGCTGAGTTCCTGACATCAACTTTAATTCTACATGTAGAGTCTTGAAATACTACTGAGTTACAAGTCGTGAATGTCCTTTATTCTACGATCATTTTCTATACAAGTGTTTTGGAGTAATTTCTTCTGCATTTACCAATTGAAATGATTGTGTTCTTTGTTTTCTGATACATACACTGCTTTTGTTTGTTTATTTCCATGATGTTTTTGTGGACTCTTCTGCTATCATGCTTGTGAAATATGGTGGTTATGTCTTTAAGAAATTATTGCCCTCAAAATTGTCTTCATTTGAAAGCATCAAAAAATAAAAGACTGTTAAATCTTGCCTCCTCTATAGTTCATATTCTTTATTAGCTTTCAAAGTCAGAAGAATATGCTATTCGGATAATTCAATGGAAAGCATAAAAATAGCTTTCATACATAATTTTTAAAGAACTGCCAAAAAATGTACAGTATCAAAAGCAGTAATTTTTACATCAATATGCTCCCAACTGTTTCATATTTTTATCTAGATGCCAATTCTTTCCAGTAATGTTTCAAAGCAAGCAACACACAATTGCAAATGTTTGACTATCCTGTGCTTTGTGGTGAGAAAAAAAAAAAAAAAGAAACAGTATATGACCATACATCACATCTTAGATAGCTCTCTGAGGAAAATTTCATTTGAGTAACAGCAGAGTAACATAAAAAGAATTTTAGTATTTTATTGTACCTTTAAATATTATAAATTCTGATATAATTTAATTAATATGTTTGAGATCCATTTCTCAAGACCATGCTTCTGAATAACACAG
Organism: Chionis minor; assembly: GCA_013398295.1. Classification (NCBI taxonomy): domain Eukaryota; kingdom Metazoa; phylum Chordata; class Aves; order Charadriiformes; family Chionidae; genus Chionis; species Chionis minor. The sequence goes on from VZSF01009663.1 coordinate 25,018, forward strand.
TAGCATGATAACATTTCTAATTAGCATTGTAGACAACTGTAATTTGAAATGACACAATCTTAGATTTGTTATGCATATACACTTTATTTAAATAGTATTTTCTGGTTTAAGGAATGTGGTATTAGTGACTTTTTAAATAGTTATGATAGCCTGAAGATTAAATCACCGTCTCAACACTCAGTTTAAAAATTATGTTCTGTGATTTATTTCTATAGATAAAATTAAATTTATAACCCATTAATCCTTAAAGTGGTATTAATCAGCTTTGTAGAGAAAAGCTTTTGTAGAGAAATGAAAGGTAATACTATATACATCCTTCAGCAATTTAGGGATTTATTTATCCTTACCTTAAGCCGTATCAAAAGACAGAGTCTCAGATAAGATTTTCCCCAATATTAAGTGAATGGGGAAAAAGGAGAACTTTACTTTAGATCAGATCTGGTTTGTTTTCCCACAATATTGAGAAAAATAGACACATATGTTTGGTTGTGATAACTTACTTTCAGATCCACTTAATCTTTATTCCTTTGCCATTACATGAATAGTGAAAATCAGAACAAGAAGGTATCAGTTTATTGTAGAAGTTTACTGTAGCCATTTACTCCAGGCTTGTGTCTCTTCAAAATGCCTGTATATTGTAAACAGAAAGAAAACACTACAGTCACCAAATAGTGTTTACAATATTTGCTAAATTTTTTTGTAAGTAAACCATCTAATCTGTTAACAAACTCCCCTTGAAAGAAGGAACACAGACAGTAGTTTGTGATATCAAGTACAACAGGCAATCCTTTTCAGCGCAGCAAAGAGCACAATTTAGCCATGACTGCAAGTACCTATGAACAAATCTGAAGAATTAAACTTGTGATCTTTTGGGCTTCAGCTCGGTACATTAGGGGGTCATATCAAAAGTTCTCTGGACAATACTTCTTTATAAGCTTAGCATATGGGCAACTTAAAGCTTTTTGAATATTTTTAATCTTTGGGTTCAATGCATTATTATGCTGTGTACTGAGAAATGCAATCATCTTCACGTACTGACTGTTTGCTTAGTGGAACTGTACAGCTGCAGGAGAGAGACCCTTACTCCTGGTCACAGTTTTTTGTGAAGTAATGATTTCTGACAGCAGAAATGTTCATACCTGTGACAGAGTCCATAATAACAACAGAATTGACTGCTAGTGGATAAAATCTGTAGCTGGAGAGCTAATCATCCCATCAATCATTTTGGTTTTTAAATTATTATTATTTCTATTAGTTTTGTTATTTTGGAGGAATTATTGAATGTACTTTAGGCCTTCTTTAGGATACTGAGTGGCTGTTCAGTATATCTACACAAGAATAATGTTTGGGGTATCTTTTCTATTGCTGGTGTTTGGAACGAATTTCAGCGTGATTCTTCAGAATTATATTTAAAGATTAAAATAAAAACAATCCAAGAACACAGGAGACAAAAAATAGTTAATGATCTGTGAAGGTTCTTTTTGAAGAAGCTAAGGTTTATGATTTGTAACACACAGAAGTGCATCCATTGGATGTTAAAAGGCAAGAGTCTAGATTTATGTAATTGAGAATAACACCTGTCAGGGAAAGAATTACATATGCTTCACTTGAACAAGTAAGTGGAATATCTATTACTACCTAAGTACTAGATAGACAGTGGTATTACCGATTACTGAAGTTTATTCACAGATTTTCCATGAATGTAGTTTTGATACTGGTTAAGTTTGTTTGTTGACAAAATATACTTAAATCTTTTAAATGTACCATATCTTCCTTAAGCGTTAATCAGGAGGTGATATATCCCCTGAAATAAGAACTTAAAAACATGCAGTATAAGTAGTTGAAAGAACTATTCAACTAGTGTAATTTTAATTGTCTCTATAATTCTTTTCTTACCTTGAAAATGTTTAAAGGACTTTTCAGACTTACTAATGTATCGACAACAAAATTTGCTAACTTTTTTGACATGAAATTCCAGAATATTTCCACAGGTCCTCTGTTTCAATTAAGATATGCAAAATCCAGGTGAGTTGCTCTAAGCACCTTTTTTCTTCAGTTGTAAGCTCATACCTAAATGAAATTAATACATAATATCTGAGAATATAGATATCTTGATATTTAACCAGAGATACAATGAAGTTTATTTACGAAAGGTTTCTAACTTTCCTCTAAGATGCAAAGTTCTTCAGCAGGAAAAAAAAGGATACTTTATTTTTCTAGATCTTTCAGAATACAGGATCGAGTAACACCAGAACAATTCTCAGAATATCTGTTTCTGTTGTGTATTCCAGCCAGGGGAAAAAAAACAAAAGGCCTTTATCTCAGTTAGATTCTTTCCTTGATCTACTTGGTATTATAAATGATAGATTTACTTTTTTTAATATTAAAAAAAAAGCTATAATTCCACCAAAGTTGAGACTCATAGTGTGACCATTAGTGAATTAAGTAGATTGGTTCTTATTCTTCCCACTCTGTTTGGTTTGGAAAGTCATTCATAATAATGTAAGGTGATTTTTTTTGTCCATTTACTGATTATTCTCTCCACTGGAAATAAGAATACAGATCCGAGTCAACAATAATCATATCATCATGTAAAAGTAACATTATTGTGGAAATAATATGTGAAGGAAACATATAATGGAATGACAATGTACTGCATTTCACACAACTTAATTGAGTAGAAATATCTCTGTATGCATATTACAAAAAGATGAAAGAAAATAATAATTAGAACCATTAATATACAAAAATACATTTTATTAAAGATAATATGTGCCTTCTTATGTCATGTGACATGCCATCAACACTTCATTCAAATTGTTGGAGGCTATAATCCACTGGTTTTGTAAGAGAAGTATTAAAAAACTGTTTTGCTCCCAAATAAAAATAAAATTCCAGTATGCTAAAACAAACAAGCAAACAAATGAGTTACTTCAGCTTCCATTTTCAGTGGTTTTTTTCCACAATCCATACTGTGTACAGATTCCTCAACAAGCTATTCCTTTTCTGTTTCCCTGACTCTTCATCTTATAGCTGTTCCTTTACCCAAGCCATTGTCTTTTTTGATAGAAATCTTTTCCTTGCTCAACTTGAGAGAGATAAACCCTAGGCAATATTAAAAGGCATTGCCACTTGCCTTTCCACATTGCATTCTGAATCTAGGAATGAAACTACTCCATCAAGCCCGTGATGAGTCCATAGAGTGCGATATATATCAATTTGTTAAAACAGTAACAAAAAAAAATTAATCCTTCCAGAAAATCCATTAAAGAATTATTTTCACAAAATATGAGTATTAATTGCTAACATAGATTGTGATCCTACAAACACCCTAAGATACTATAAATACGTCTCTATAGGTAGATAACTCCACTTATATGCAAAATATGTAGTTTTCTATGCAAAGAGATTATTGAATTCAACAAAACACTCACTGCTATCTCTTTTGCTAGAGATTCAATTTTGCTCTGATTGACACTACTGAAAAAGGAGCTTGGGTGTATGAAAATATACAGATTCCTTCCGGGCACAGGAAAGTAATATAATCAGTGCCTCCACCTCTCTTTTCTTACCAGAGACACCAAACTCGGCAAATGTCTTTCCAGAAATCTCTTGCCCACTTCCTTTCTCAATGCAACATCTGCCTTCTCCAGTTTTCAAAGTATAACTCTCTTTCAGTGGGTAACTGTTTGCATAACTTTTACCATTAACAAAGACACTCTGCGGGCAGAATAAACACAGACTCAAAGTACAAATTCATTATTTATTGGAGAACACAGACACAGATAGCTGAGAATAATGATCTACTAAGCTAAACATTAGTAGGTTCACTGTTCCCACTAAGGCACCCAATGTATTTTTGTCAGCTAGGCGGTCATCGGTCAGGTGGTAAAAATTCAATGTCTGCCTCTCCTTGAAATGGAGATGATCTCTGATGCTGCTCTGTTGTTGTGTAGAAATTATTCCCTCCTCCATTAGAAATCTAGACATTTTCATTTCACCGTTTTTTCTCTTGAAACCTCGAACTCTTATTTCAACAATCCTACCTTTATAGTAATTTTCATCTTTTTTTTTCTTGCATAATCTATGTGCTTTCTCAGGTTTTAGCAATTTCCTCAGAATTTACAGGAATCTATCATAAAAGTCCACGCGTAGAGGTCCTTCAGGAGTATTTCTTGTGACCAAAGAACTACTGTAAAAGGCAGATAATTTAGATACATTATCACAAGTAATAAATAATGTCTTTTCTTCTTTCATTTCCTGCCTTTGCAAAAAATAATAGTAAAGCCATACTTTTTCAATATTGCAGGAATATGTTAATTATACTTTCATTCTTCTTTTAACAAGCTAAGCATGGCATGTTTGTTTAGAGTGCATTTTAAAAAAATTACTTAGTAAAATGACTGAAGGAAATGCAGCTGGAAAATGGAAAAGATCAGTGTCAGCAATACAATAACTTCTGGTATTTTATCAACTCTTGCAAAGATGTGCTGATATTAAAAAAACAAAATTGTTCTCTGGTGTCTCTTTAAAATGAGTGAAGTGTACCAAAAACTGAACTGCAAATGTGTGAGGTATCAGCTGCGTTTTATGTGGAAGACTAGTTGACCTTTATTTCATGAACCAACAGTCAATGAAATTACTGAGAGCATTGCTAGTATTAGCAAACAGGAATATAGGATAACATCAGTACTTGCGGAGACACTAAGTACATGATTCTTTTAAAAAGTTTGCTTTAACCCAGAGACATTAAAAACTCCGATTAAAAAAAAAAAAGTAAATAGTGGGAGGATATCTCTTGAGAACAGAATAATTTAGATGAAAACATTTTTAAGACTTCAGATCAAAGCACATGGGTTAATCATTCTAAACTTATGAGCGTACTCATTAATACAGTTAAGAAATTAATGTGCTTAAACTTGTTCTGTAAAATTGCTGGATTACAATCTAAACTTCATATGGATGACGTTGCTTTCTGTTGCCTTCAGCACCCAGCTGTGACCAAAATGCACAAGCCTGATAAATAAAAATACAGATGATTAGAAGTATTTATCTGAAATATTCCCCTATTTACTTTACTTCACAAATTGTCCCTACAATCTTATGAAATTTGCCAACATTAAGTCAAAGTATACATTCTACTTACTCTTCATAGGATATTGAGAAAGAGTTTGCTGTCAGTATTTCTATTTTGAAATCAGTCACTGTAACTGTGAGACCTAGGTTGTAAGTATGTTGTTGGTCTTTGTTGAAAAATGACATCTAGTTTTGGGGTGGATGGGGTGTGTGTCTATCCTAAGCCTACAAAAGTCAGTGAAGCTCTGCTATGTCTTACCATGGAATGAATCCTGATTTCTCACAGGAGTCCTGTAGAGCATTTGCAGGTGCTTTCTTTGGTTTTTTTTTTCTCTTTACTTTGGTTTTTTTTAGATATGCAAGTTTAAATTTTTCTGAAAGATAACTGATGTTTATAAACACTACTGTATATAAAGTAAATATCAGAAAATCACACACTCATCTGAAACCCCTCTATGTAATTCAATTAATATTTGTCACCTGAATTAAAATATTCACAAAACTCCTCCAGTTATACATCATGAGGAGAAAAGTGTGAGAGAAAAGATGTAATTTACTTTCAGTGTGTCCCAACTGCTCACTACATTTTACTGCATTGACATTTGCCTATATTAGTCTCACTTAAATAAAATATGTTGTTATCTCTAGATTTTACAAATTCAAATGAATCTGAGTAAATAAAAAATAAGTATCTGATCAAAGAATAAAATTCCCAGCACAGAAACTTGTACACTTATTAAAAAAGAAAATAATAATAATAATAAATTCTCTAAGATGTCTAGATTCTAACTAACAAATAAGATATCATTATCTTATAAAAGTAGTCTAAAACAAAAGCAGGACGTGCTGGCCAACGGTCGGCTGAATATGAGCCAGCAGTGTGCCCAGGGGGGCAAGGCGGCCAAAGACATGCTGGCCTGAATTAGAAATAGTGTGGCCAGCAGAACTAGGCAAGAGGTTGTACCCCTGTACTTGGCACTGGTAAGGCCCCACCTCAAATACCGTGTTCAGTTTTGGGCCTCTGTCTACAAGAAAGATGTTGAAGTGCTGGAGCATGTCCAGAGAAGGGTAACAAAGCTGGTGAGGGGTCTACAGAACAAGTTTTATGAGGAGTGGCTGATGGAACTGGCGTTGTTTATTGTGGAGAACAGGAGGCTGAGGAGAGACCTTATCACCCTCTACAACTACCTGAAAGGAGATTGTAGTGGGGTGGGGGTCAGTCTCTTCTCCCATGTAACAAGTGATAGGACAAGAGGAAATTGCCTGAAGTTGCGCCAGAGGAGGTTTAGGGCAGATATTAGGAAAAAATTCTTCCCAAAAGTGTTGTCAAGCATTGGAGCAGGCTGCCCAGGGGAATGGTGGAATCACCATCCCTCGAGGTATTTAAAAGGTAGGTAGATGTGGTGCCGAGGAATGGTAGTTTAGTGGTGGTTTTAGCAGTATTAGGTTAATGGTTGGACTTGATGATCTTAGAGGTCTTTTCCAACGTAGATTATTCGATGATTCTATGATTCTACGATGTGATGACATCAGCCTGCTGTAGAAANCATTTGCCTATATTAGTCTCACTTAAATAAAATATGTTGTTATCTCTAGATTTTACAAATTCAAATGAATCTGAGTAAATAAAAAATAAGTATCTGATCAAAGAATAAAATTCCCAGCACAGAAACTTGTACACTTATTAAAAAAGAAAATAATAATAATAATAAATTCTCTAAGATGTCTAGATTCTAACTAACAAATAAGATATCATTATCTTATAAAAGTAGTCTAAAACAAAAGCAGGACGTGCTGGCCAACGGTCGGCTGAATATGAGCCAGCAGTGTGCCCAGGGGGGCAAGGCGGCCAAAGACATGCTGGCCTGAATTAGAAATAGTGTGGCCAGCAGAACTAGGCAAGAGGTTGTACCCCTGTACTTGGCACTGGTAAGGCCCCACCTCAAATACCGTGTTCAGTTTTGGGCCTCTGTCTACAAGAAAGATGTTGAAGTGCTGGAGCATGTCCAGAGAAGGGTAACAAAGCTGGTGAGGGGTCTACAGAACAAGTTTTATGAGGAGTGGCTGATGGAACTGGCGTTGTTTATTGTGGAGAACAGGAGGCTGAGGAGAGACCTTATCACCCTCTACAACTACCTGAAAGGAGATTGTAGTGGGGTGGGGGTCAGTCTCTTCTCCCATGTAACAAGTGATAGGACAAGAGGAAATTGCCTGAAGTTGCGCCAGAGGAGGTTTAGGGCAGATATTAGGAAAAAATTCTTCCCAAAAGTGTTGTCAAGCATTGGAGCAGGCTGCCCAGGGGAATGGTGGAATCACCATCCCTCGAGGTATTTAAAAGGTAGGTAGATGTGGTGCCGAGGAATGGTAGTTTAGTGGTGGTTTTAGCAGTATTAGGTTAATGGTTGGACTTGATGATCTTAGAGGTCTTTTCCAACGTAGATTATTCGATGATTCTATGATTCTACGATGTGATGACATCAGCCTGCTGTAGAAAACAGGTAAACAAGAATAAATATCCAATCACACACCACAGTTTTTGTATGCTGTATTGCTTAAACAGACACAAGTGCAGTTGTTAATATTAATAGAAAATGTCACAAGCTTTTTATTATTCTTCCTGCTTATATAAGTATGACCAGAGTCTGATTAGATTGTAGGACAAGTGCTAAGAGACTCCATACACCTCAAGTTTCTCAAACAGGACTTCAAGATCTGATGAAAAGTGGAAGATTAATTGATTAGTGACAAATCCTGACTAATGAAATGCCTACCAAATTACCAGAAAGCAAACTGTATAAAACTTCGTTTGACTTGAACTGTATACACATACACACATGCGCACGTGCCCACACACACACTTGAACTACATGTATCCAAAGACATGACTAGATACCATTTACTTTAACATGGAGTACATTTAGTTCAGTGCATTTTGTGTTTCTTTAATAATCACTTAAACTTATTCAAATCTACCTATAAGAATTGTGCTACATTGATAAAATGAATGTTACATATATATATTTATAATGGTGTTACTGTCTAGAAAACTCCTAACTTTTGGCCGAGAAATACTTGATACCATAATAACAGCAAAAAGAAACCTTAGTGAAATTTTTAATGTCTTGATTAAATTGAGCATGAGTAAGCATTAACTTAGACAGCTAATGTCTGACATGTATTTTGGGGGTATGTATCATTACTATCTTTGGAATACTTAAATAAGTTAGTGGCTAGCACTAACATCAAACGGATTAAGCTATTTCCTATTTTTGTGTTAGTTTTCAGAATAATATCAAGGAAGTTTTAGTCTTCTCTATGTAGAACAGGCTCCTGTAAAACTATAAATATAAATTTCTAACACGGTTACTTGGAAAAAATGATCCAGAAGTTTAATAAGAAACTGTAAATTACATTTTAAATTCCTGAAGCCTTCTTTCTGTTAAGAATGTTAATTCTGTTAAAAATTCTGTAATGATATACTAGAAAAATTTGTTTGGGTTTTCTGAACAGGTTTTTTTTTATGTTATATAATAATGGTCAAGGTGCCAGTTAACTAAAGGTAAAACAGCAGCTATCCAAATAATCATTTAAATCCACTTAAGTCCAATATTAAGAAGAGTTTAAAAACTCAGTTTTCTATGAACATAAGTTATATAAAAAGTGGATTTTGTTAAGAGACACAATTGTCTCTAACTTAGCATAAAAAAACTAGCAGATCCAGAGGAGGGCCACAAAGCTGAGCAGGGGTCTGGAGCACCTCTCCTATGAAAACAGGCTGAGAGGGTTGAGGTTGTTCAGCCTCGAGAAGACAAGGCTCTGGGGAGACCTTATAGCAGCCTTCCAGTACTTAAAGGGGGACTACAAGAAAGCTGGAGCAGAACTTTTTACAAGGGCGTGTAGTGATAGGATGAGGGATAACGGTTTAAAACTAGAAGAGGATAGATTTAGATTAGATATCAGGAAGAAATCCTTTACTATGAGAGTGGTGAGACACTGGAACAGGTTGTCCAGAGTTGTGTATGCCCCTTCCTTGGAAGTGTTCAGTTTCAGGCTGGATTGGGCTTTGAGCAACTTGATCTAGTGGAAGGTATCCCTGCCCATGTCAGGAGGGTTGGAACTAGATGATATTTAAGGTCCCTTCCAACCCAAACTAATCTATAATTCTAAGAATATCCACTGCCTTATCTACCAGGCTAGTCATTTCATCATAGCAGTTTATCAAGGTGATCAAGCATGATTCCCCTTGTTGAAGCCATGCTGACTACTGATGTTTTTCTTGTCCTTCATGTGCCTGGAAATTGATTCCAGGTATAGCTGTTCAATCACCTTCCCTGGGACTAAGGTTAGGCTGACCATCCTGTAGTTCCCTCGGGTCTCCTTGTCCTTCTTGAAGATGGGGGTGACATNCCTTGTTGAAGCCATGCTGACTACTGATGTTTTTCTTGTCCTTCATGTGCCTGGAAATTGATTCCAGGTATAGCTGTTCAATCACCTTCCCTGGGACTAAGGTTAGGCTGACCATCCTGTAGTTCCCTCGGGTCTCCTTGTCCTTCTTGAAGATGGGGGTGACATTTACTTTCCTTTAGTCTTCAGATCAAAGTTTATCTAGAATGGTCTCATAAAGACTTCTGCTGGCTCCCTTAGCACTTGTGGGTGCACCCTATCAGGACCCATGGAGTTATATATGTCCAGTTTCGTTACATATTCCCTGACCTGATCTTCTTCCACCAAGGATACATTTTTCCTTGCTCCAGCCTTTCCCTCTGGTCTTTGGAACCTTGGACCCTTGAAGGCTGGTGTTGCTAGTAAAGACTGAGATGAAGAAGGCATCTAGTACCTCAGACTTTTCCATGTCTTGTGCAACCAGGTCCTTCATCTTACTGAGTAACGGGCTCACACTTTTCTTTAGTTTTCTTTTTGTCTCCTATGTACTTATAGAAGCCTTTCTCATCCCTGGCCATTCAATTCCATTTGGACTTTAGCTTTCCTAACTTAATCCCTAGATGACTGAACAATGTTTCTGTATTACTCCCAGGTTACACATCCTAGCTTCCACCCTCTGTAGGCTTCCTTTTTGAGTTTGAGTTTCTTTATCCACACAGACCTACTAGCATTTTCTTGATTTCCTGTTCATTGGGTTGGAGTACTCTTGAACTTAGAAAATGTGATGCTTGAATATTAATCAGCTTTCTTGGGCCCCTCTTCCCTGCAGGGGAACTCTTCTGAGCAGATCTTTGAAGAGGCCAAAGCCCACTGTCCTGAAGTCCAAGGTTGTGAGCTTGCTTTTCACCCTCCTCCCTGCCCTCAGGATCCTGAACTCTACCATCTGATGGTCACTGCAGCCAAGATTGCCTTTGATCTTCACATTTTCAACAAGCCCATCCTTGCTGGTGAGCATGAAGTTTAGCAGATCACCTCATCGTATTGGCTTCTCAGTCACTTGGAGGAAGAAGTTATCGACAATGAATTCCAGGAACCTCTGGGATTGCTTATGCTCTGGGTTGCTCATGACGATAATGTGATCTTTACTTAGATAACATTCTTTTAGCTAGGACATCTCCTAAACCATTGTTGTTGTCTTCCTACTTATCATGAAAATTAAAAAATATGTAGATTACTAAGCAATAATTGGGTTTGGAAAAAAAACCCAATACATATCATATTTCCTGCTTCATTCTATTGTAGCAATTTAGTGTTATACAGTTCTGTAATGCAATTTGTCAGACCTTTGATTTTTGTTTATTCTCCACTTACAAAGATTAGGACTGTTAAAAGAATCTACTTCGCATTATACTTCCTTTTCTTGTTTTTACTTTTCTTTTATTCAGTTGCATTGCATTTATTGTCTGAAAAATTTTGCATAAAACATCCATGATACCAGCATGCTTTAGTTTAAGTTAAATGTAGTGATCTTCACTCAATGTTTTGTTTTCATATGTTTTGCATTTATTTGTTTTTGTAATAGGACATTTTTAACAAATCAAATTAAGGAAGCACCAATCATTTTTCCCATTTCTTGTGCAGCAAATATTTCATCAGCAAATTAAACAGGCAGTTTGCCTATCTCTGAAGACATGTTGCATAATTAACACATTAGGTCTTTAATGAAATTGTTTTTAGTTATTATAAATTATGGTTTTACTCTTAATTATTCAATTAAACTGCATTCATTATGATTAATATCTCTGAACTTATCTTGTTCTAAATAGAAAAACAAATCATGCTGGAGACAGCTTTTATCAGTAAGAATCTGGAAAACAGTCAGATGTCAAATTCAGTCTTTTGTCAAAAAACTTAGGAACTGAAGAATGAATTCAAAGACACTACAAATTGCACAAACTTCATGAACTCAAAACTTGCCATAGGTTTTGGGAATTTAAGCATACTTTTAGAAAGACTCCTTTAAGGATTGTTCTTTTCTGTGAAAACACTGTCTTAACTTTCCCTTTGTGGCAACATCATCAACAAATCAAGACAGTAGAGGACAAAACATTAAGACAAGATAAATTAGTGGCTGAGGGCAAACATCTTAGCTAGAACTGGAGCTTTAT
>VZSF01009663.1:42457-123209 GCA_013398295.1 Chionis minor
TAAGTTTAAAAATATTGAACAAAATCAGTACTTTGGTCACAGTGATTCACCAGTTATAAAGTATAGTTTAAAATATACATTTAATAGTAAATAGTTTAATAGTATTTAATAATAAAATCAATGTAGTAATAAATTTAAAAGAATGAAATTAGCGGAAGTTGTTTATGTGTGATACAAACCTTTCCTGGTTATTACATGTTGTTTTTTTCATTCAACTTGAAAACTCCCACCTTTATTTAAAAAAAAAATAAATGTTTTCTGTAGCATCTGTCTGGTTTAGTCCACTTGAGATCTAGATATTTTTTTTTTAATTTGTGCTGAAGTAAAATATTATGTAGTTGCAAAACTGTTGATTTTCTACAAGAAAATACAACTGTAATCCCCTAAAGACGCCAGGTTCAAAAAAAAGAGACTCATACTCATAGTTGCAGATGCCTTTTAAATTATATTTTATTGTTTAGATGAAAAATTCCTCTTTCATCTCGTTTTTTCATAATCATACTGCCATGCCTTTTTTTAATTCTCTTTTCTTCTCTCACAGTCACCCGCTTTCCCAAACTCTTACATTGTTTGTCAGTAATTCATGAAGGTTTTTTTCCTAGAAAAAAACTAATATTATCTGCTTTAACATTTTCTGTAGCATTTTTGCTTCGGATAGCTATATTTATTGGTAAAAATATTAGGTTTCATGTGGAATATGTCTTATATGCTTACTCTAAATGAGAGTTGCAATTTTTCCTACTAGCTTCAAAATACTTGAACCAACCCCATCAATTTTTTTCCAGCACAACAATATTATTTTAAAGAGACATGTAATTGTATTGCATTTCAAAAACATTTTAAATTATGCACAATCAACAAAGCTATTATGTGACACTGCAGAATGTACAACTAATGAAAATGTAATCACCAGACCTTATCATTTTAGCTGAAGTTCTAATTTAATAATAGTTTTATATCCCCAAGAGCCTTCTACCATTTATTTATCATGCCATTTTCCATTACCTAATCCAAAATAACGGTGTTGATTCTCCTAAATTATATTAATGGTATCCTGAAAAGGTCTACAGTTTCAAAAGGTTTGTGACAATGTAGACATATACATCACATTAATATGTACATGCTGTAGTATACCTCATTAACAAAGGTTTTTAGAATTTATAATTTCACTTTGCAGATGTACTCTTCTGTGACCAGGCTACAGACTCAATTGGTTTCTTACCTCTATAAGACAAAGGCTGCATCAAGAGTACTGGACTTTCAGCTTCTCTCTTCACTTCTGGTAGTTGCTCATTTTCACTCTTCATGACGAACTTTTGAAACTCAGTTCAGTTTGAAACTTAAAACTTTATTTTACACTCAGAAAATCAATGGCAAGGATCCACAATTATTATGAAAATATTTCATAAATATTGCAAGACTTGGCCTTAACTGTAGAAATGGCTTGCTGACAGAATCTCCTTTTCATGCAACTCTCATTGTTGGAGCAGAGAGGCAGATAGGAGTGAGCTGTCAGTGACAAGTGTTGAATGTATTTTGTTCTAAAAACACAGAGAACTGGTTTGAGCCCCTTCACCTTCCATATACATCTTGAATACCCTGAAACTTGAACACTTTCAAGCACTCTTGACATTACTTTCCATTCTAACGTTAACGCACAAAACAAAAATGCATTTTGCTAAAGGAACTGGTGCAGAGAATAAAAAAGAAAAGATCAGTAGCAATAAATTCACAATATTTTTTCAAGCACTTTATCATATTTTCACTCTACTTCTGAGCTTTTAGGTTTCACTCTTGATGCATAGCCATATTGCTAGCCCCTTCTATCTTCCTTTTCCCATGCTGCAATATCCTTATTCACTCGCTGTTAAATGAGGATGAAAAAGCAAACAATCCATCAGATCCTTCTCCAGTTTCTAAGGGAACTTCACACTTACCTTTGGTTATATACTGGTTAGAATCTTATTCAATGTAGCATAAGAAGATTTTCATAAATGTTCTCTCTAGTTTGAAGAGAACATCTAACCTCCATCTAAAGCTGCACCACATATCGTTCAGCATCTCCACATTATCAGCTATTCATGTTAAGTACTTTAATTCAGTGAGAGCATGGACATGAGCATTAAGAACAGGTAAAAATGTTTTTCAGAAATGGACAACAACAATTACGCTTTTCAGTATTGGTGTCATAAATAAAGTCCAGCTAATACCAATGCACAACTCCTTTAAAAAATATCTCTTTTAAATGAGCAGGAGCTAAAGAAGTTTATTTATTTAATATTATATCAATAATTGTACTAACATTCTATCTTTTGTAATCATTGTTCTGCCTTTGGCATGATACATTCATAAAATATGTGATGAGTTTCACAAAAATGTAGGGAACAATAGCAAAATAATAAAAAAAAAGAAAGCAAGCTTTGTCTTATGTTAACAGCTATCAACTGCCTCAGCTGCTTGCTTACTTGCATTTCAAGTAATTCAGAGGAATAAAATGCTAGAGATCCTATAATAAAAAAATTGTCAGTCTGTTCTATTTATACTGTTTTGATCATCTAGTACTGCACTGGTTTGCTGCATAATTCAGCTTTTCATTGTTTTGTATTCTCTAACAGAGAATACAGAATACAGCTCTAACTGATGTCAAATTCAAGCAAAAAAGAATGAATATATATGATGTGCAGACGTTATTTTACCTAACATTTTTGTTTCCACATGTCAGAAATTGTAGGGACTAAACTCAACATACTTATGTATCCCAGAATGGACCACTGACTGTAAGCTGGGGCACGACAGTAGATTTTGTACTACTTCTATGTACTCTGGACATATTCATCTCTTACATAAAAAAGTGTAATTTATTAGACACAGCGGGAGTGAATTTGTCCATTAGGTTTTGCAAAGACTTCTCTTCAGATTTCTTTAGAAACAAGCCATCATGCCATAACTATGTAATCAAATAAACTGTTTCTAAAGGAATTGCTTCTATTTTTTCTCTCAACTTGTCTTTTTACAAGTGCTTTTTTTGACCACGTAGACATTGGTAATGATCTATAAAAAATGCTTTTGTCAATGGCAGCTATGATAGAAATTGCCATACCTAGGCATTATTTTTGTGCACATAAAATCATGTCGAGCAGAACAGAATACATAATTGTATATTCCTTCTTCTCAAACACAGTTAACTTTCAATTCTATAGAATAACCCAACAAACTGATACCTGAATTTTTAAAATTACAAAAACTAAAAGTGTATACAGATAAGCAAGAAAGATTTAGGGAAAATAATACTGATTTTAAAAAAATCTAGCTAAAACTTTTTATTATTAACTATTAAGACTCCCAGTCTGTTCAGAACCCCCGTGCCAGGAGGTTTACTGAAGGAACTGTGGCCTGTGGAGAGCCCATGCTGGAGCAGGTTTTCCTGACAAGCACTGTAGCATGTGGAGGACCCACTCTGGAGCACACTGAAGGGCTGCAACCATGAGAAGGACCAACACTGCTGCAGGGAATCAACATGTGGAGGAAGAAGTGGCAGAGAGCTTTTGGGAAAAGAGTATGAAATCTTGACTGGCTTGAAATCAGTTAAAGAAAGTGTTAATGTCAAGGCTAGTGTTTTCCTTGCTACATAAACTGTATGTAAACAAGAGACTGTAACTCTTTCAATAGATCAAAAAACGAACAAGTATATCACAGAACTATTTAATAGGTGAAACAAAGAGGCCACACAAAATACACAAAGTACAGCAAAGAAAATGACAATATTCAAAATATTTAAGAACTTTATATAAATAGTGAATATTTCTACAGCTAAAGTAACTGAAACAAAAACTAACAGAGGGATGGAACAAAAGCAAACTGCAGAAAGAAATTTTTCTGTTTTGTCAGGTTACTCCATAATTTTCTACTACAGGAATCCCTGAACATCTACGTTGCTGATATGTGGTTATGAGGAGAAATGAGGTACTGGTGAAAATATGAAACAAATATATTAAAGACACAGTTATAAGACAGCTTTACTTAGGACTCTGTGATAAAGCAAGATAGCAAACATTAGAGGAAGAAGCTCATGAAGGAGGAAAATAGATCTGTGGGTACATGCATACAAATAAACTTTAAAAACAGGGTTTTTTTGTCTCAGGGATGCTGACATTAGATCTCTCATGTATCTATAGCAAAACACTCTCCTGTCTCCTCTCAAATAGAGTGGACAAATCCATGTTGTGTATCAGGATCTCTTGTGTGCTAGCTCCTGAACAGTTTTTGGTGTTTGTTTAGGAGAATACTGGCTGGTACAGGCTGAAACCATAAGGTTCATGCTGGTAAGTGAAAAGTAGGGACAGCTGTGAGCCAGTACTCAAGCTTGCACCTCAGCAGAGTTTGGTTTACTAATAGAGGTGCAGAATGCAATTCTCTATGTAAAATCAACTTCTCCAGGTTGAACACATCCTAATCCCTCGGTCTCTCCTCACAGATCAAAAGCTGTAGCCTTTTAATTGATTCAGTACTAAGAGGACTTCTACAGCTTTTCTTTGTATATAAAAAAAAAGAGCAGATTGATATTTCCAAACTTTCATAAACCTTTGTCTTAACTAGGATTAAGATCCCTTGGGTTAACCATGTGATCAGCTTTTCAGGAAATAAAAACTCTCTACATATCCATTACAGAGCCATAGTATGCTATGAGATAAAATAATGATGATTCCCTTCTGCTTCACCCTATTTCTTCTTGGGAGAAACTTGTTTTGTTTTGGTTTGTTTTTTTTTTTTTGATTTGGTGACATAAGGTGTGTACATGCAGATGCAGAAATATGAAAACTACCAGAAGATATACTGTCTATGAAAGGATTCTTCAGTCTTCTTTCACCACATTATCCTAGCTAAGATATTGAGACTGTCGATTAGAAATTTCATAGCCCATAACCCAGGTTCTGGTCTGTGCCTTATCTAAGAAAATCACCATCACACAAGTGGTCTAAGCAATGGAAAGTAGTATTTTTTTTAAGAACATTGTTAGTGGTTGAAATGTGAATGCTCTGTAGATCTATACCATAACATTACATTTAGATAGGGTGATCATGAACCAGAGAAACTAGATTGAGTTTTAGTGAATAAAACCAGATTTTGCATTACTTGTACTTCTCTTTTTTCTTTTTTTTTTTTCATTCTGACCCACTCAATCTGTCAGCCTGTCAGTCAGATTCTTTCCTCTTGTTGTTTAGATTTCCCATGCTCTTTGCACTCCAGTTCTTTAGAATCAGAAGCCATTTCTGAACTGAAAGAATCAAAGCAATTCATTACCATACCAGTCACACAAGTCTAGGTTATGTCATGATTTTGCCAGTGGAATGCTTGATCTGGTAAACTATCTGAGGAGGAAAATCTCTTCATAAAATACTTGCTTTTTCTTGTATGCTTACATCCCCACTCTTTCCCTACTTTTAGATAGATATTCCAATTTTATTTGTTATAACACAGTATTTCAAATCCTCTTGCTTATCTTATTTGTCTTTTAGTCAGCTGATAGATCTAGGTTGCAGTATTCTAGCTGCAGCTAATGATTTAAATCAATCTACCTATTTTAAAAGCAATGAGAATTAAATTTCTTGAACTGCTTTTTCTTACCACTACTACTATAATGAACGTAAATTGCCATAAATTTGCTTTTACTTTATCAGTATAATGCTTACATTTCTCTGTAAGAAGTTTATGGGAAAGACTTTGAAATTTTAGAAATTTTATGATCTTTCTTGAGGCAAAATATTTTTTTCTGTTTCCTTTGAAATTGTAAAAGAACCAGAACAAGAAAAGGGACATCTCAAAGTATATATACTTAATTTTCACTCTCTTTCTGTCTTCTTTCTGCTTTACTTCTATCAGTTTAATTCTGCAACTGAGAAATATCTCCCCAGAGAAACTTGCTGCAACCAGAAGGTTCTTCCAATATAGCTTAATTTGACAAATATTGTATTTTCTTTAAGAAAATTTTGCAGCTTTTGTACAAGGCAGGAGTATAAAAAGGTCAATTTCAGCTCAGTAAATCTATAAGCTGTAGACATAAACAAGAAGGTGAGCTGATGTAACAATGAAATATTTTTTTCTTAGAGGGGAAAAAATAATGCAATTGTGTGCTGGTTTTGGCCTGGTAGAGTTAATTTTCTTCATAGTCAGTAGTATGGGGTTAAATTTTGGATTTGTGTTGAAAACTGTGTTGATAATACAAGGATGCTTTTGTTATTGCTAAGCAGTACTAACACAGAGTCAAGGTCATTTCTGCTCCTCATATCACCCTGCCAGAGGGCAGGTTGAGGGTGCACAAGAAGCTGAGAGGGGAAACAGCCAGGACAGCTGACCCCAACTGACCAAAGGGACATTCCGTACTCTGTGATGTCATGCTCAACCTATAAAGCTGGAGGAAGAAGAAGAAAGGGGAAAATGTTCAGTTAGGGCAGTTAGGGTGTTTTGTCTTCGCAAGTAACCATTACGCCTGGTGGAGCCCTGCTTTCCTGAAGATGGCTGAACACCTGCCTGCTGATGGGAAGTAATAAATGAATTCCTTGTTTTGCTTTGATTGCATACATGGCTTTTGCTTTACTTATTAAACTGTCTTTATCTTAACTCACAAGTTTTCTCACTTTTACTTTTCTGATTCTCTCCCCCATCGCACCAGGGACTGAGTAAGCAACCAGCTATGTGGTGCTGAGTTAAACTCATTAAACACATGAAGTAACTTTCACTAGAGAATGATCTTAAGTGGTTGTAATCTATAGATTTTTCTAAAAATTCTGCTGATAAACTTACTTATCAGCAGGTATCTACTCAAATGATGCTTAGCAGTTCTCACCTGTCAGCAGGTCACCAGATCAACAAAGAGTGATCTCTGGAGTTTTTAACTAATGTCATTTACTTTTAACTGGATCTGAGAACTCCTCTACTGTAATTTCTTTCTAGAATAACCCAAATTCCTGACTCTGTTATTCAAAATCTATATTTGTTCAGGAGTCATTACACACCATGCTCTGCTCTATAGAGGACTGATGAAAGAGAAACATATGCATAAAGTGGATGCCTGTGGTTATCTAGAGCCATCTTACTTGTATATGGAATAGTAGCAGAGAGAAAGATATAGTAATATCATTCTGAAAAAGCTTTGCTTTGATATATAACCAGAAGGCCTGTTTTGCCTTCAGAATAGAAACAAACTCTTAGTGATTGTTTATATTTCTGTAATCTGTATTTTGAAAATTCATACCTTTAGAATCATATCTTCCCAAAGCTGGAAACTGCTGTTGCAACAAACTAAAATTACATATTATGCAGTGGCAGCCAAAAAAGTTAGATGTAAAAGGTATTAAAAGTCCAGCTATGGTTAGATACACTTTAATAAAAAGTAAAGAAAAAGGAAAAACCCGGCAGTCTGCAGATTCTGAGGTGTGGCTAATTTTTTTCTGAAGTTATTCTAATTCACAGTTGAAAGTGGTTGAACCATTATATTCAGAGATATATTATGGATATTAATTCTTAATAAACTACTAGAAAAATAAAGCATTTAGTAATGACATTCTCATTGAAGAACATGTTGCTCCATTCAGCCAGCCTTGCTATCACTGTGTGCTAAATTAAAAATAACTCTATCTCTCCTTTCAGGACATTTTTTGTTTATCAGATCTAATGTATTCTAATCTAAGTTGTCTCTATTCAAAAGACCACAGGTTACATAGAATACTTCAGGTTGAAAGGAACCTCAGGAGACCTATAGTCCAGCCTTCTGCTCAAAGCAGCACCAACTATTAATTAAGTCCAGATTGCTCAAAGTTTTATGCTTTCTGGCCTTGAAAACCTCCTAGGACAGAGAATGACCACCTCTCTAGGCAACCTGCTCCACTGCTCAACTGTTTTAATTGTGAATCTATTTTTTTCCTAATATCAGGTCAGAACCTCTCTTCTTTCACCTTATGACCATTGTTCCTTCTCTGTGTGCACCTCCTTAAACAGCCTGCTTCTGTATTTTCAACAATTCCTCTTAAGTATTGGACGCTGCTATGAGCTCTACCAAATCCGCCAGATCCTGACCATGCTGAACAAGCTCGGTTTTCTCAGCCTTTTCTCATGTGGGATGTGCTCCAGACCCTGACCATGATCCTGGCCCTGTGAGGGACCTTCTTCAAGACTATCAATATCTTTCTTTTACTTAGGAGCCCCAAATTGGATGTATTCCAGATGTTGATTAATGAATACAGAATGAAGAGGAATAAGCAATCAGTAGACTGATTCTCTTAATTTAGTGTGTATGTTGCTGCTGATACAGGTAAGTATGCTTTATCTTTCCTTGCTGCCCACATTGCTAACTCAAATCTAGCTTACCAGGTCCCTATCAAAAGAACTGTTCACCAGACAGTCAGTGCCCAGCTTGTACCATTCCAAAAGGTAAACCAGGAGAAAACATTAATTTCTATAGTCTTAATTCTGTACAAAACAGTATGCACAGATAGTCCTAAGGCTACAAAGTTTTTTCTGGATAAAGCCGCCGTTAACATATCTCAACTACAGGAACCAACGCATGCGGACCCCCCCCCCCCNGCTTCAGGATCATACTTTCCCCCTAAACCCCTAGCCCATCTTGCTCTTTTGCGCCTCTGGTTCCTATTTCAGGGCCATAACTTGGCAGTTCCTCTCAGCTTGTACTTCACCGATACATTTGGTTGGCTATATATCAACATTTTAGTCCGTGATCGCGGCATCTAGTCGTCTTAACACTTTTGGTTCTTTTTTTTTCTATCTTTTTCATAGATGCAAGCAGTTTTAAATTCAGACTGAAGCTAGACTGTATGCTTTGTTCAAAGAATCACAGAATGGTTGAGATTGGAAGAGACATTTGGAGGTCCTCTGGTCCAACATCCCCAATAGTTTCACCAAGAGCAGGTTGCCCAGGACCACATGCAGACAAATTTTTAGGATCTCCAAGGCGGATAACTCCGCAACCTCCCCGGGCAACACATGCCAGTGCTCAGTACTGTCACAGTAAAAGAAGCGTTTCTTTATGTTCAGATGGAATGTCCTGTGTTTCAGTTTATGCCCTGTCACTGGGCACCACTGCAAAGAGCCTTGGTCCATCTACTTTGCATCCTCCCATCAGACATTTATATACACTGATAAGATCCTGCCTGAGACTTCTCTTCTCTAGGATGAACAGCCCCAGCTCTCTCACCCTTTCCTTACAAGGGAGATGCTCCAGAGTATTCTATTCAATTTTTATATGTAAACAAGTTACAGTGATGGAAATCAAAAGGAGTTACAGATACCTGTGGTAACTGAGAAGGGACTTCAGTACTTACAAATATGTCAACCAGTGTCAGACGTGAGCTAATGAATGTAATCATTTGAAGGTAACCATGTCCCCTGCACTCTTTTTCTGCTAAAGCTTTGTAAGTAGATTAATTGTGTAAGCATAAAATGAAGTAGATTAATTGTGTGAGCATAAAATCTTATGACATCTATAGAAGATATTGAGCTGTAGTCATGGTGCATTGAATCTATGGCAGATCACACACTTTTACTCAATGGAGTTTATTAAAATACCAGTAACACAAATCATTAGGCTAATATTAATTAATGATTAAGCAAAAAATTAGCCCAGCAGGTGACCATTTTATCTGCTTGAGCTGAATATCAGCTTAATTCCTGCCTCAAGTCTTTCATGCTATTAGATTATAAATAGAATTTTAACTAAGTATAAAAAAATTCAAGCTTCATTATTGCATATTAATAGCTATAGTCTATATTTGATCCCCATTCAAAATAAATGGAAATCTATGCATAGAATTGTAATGACTTTAGTTGACTGTAAATATAATGAAGGATGAGTTGATATTTCATATTTAGGAGAGAAGAACAAAATTAAATGAAACAAAATGCATCTACAAAGCCTTACCAGAGAATATAAAGTAACTAGAAAAGTAACTTAAATATTAAATTAAAGGAAGAGAAATGAACAAATAACCTTCCTCAAATTGCTGTACTTATAGCAGAAACCTTCCCCCTATCCCTCTCCAACAAGAAGTTTAAAGATCTGTGGCATCTGATCAAGAACTGTGTGTATAACTCATGTGCTTTATATTAGCACGTCCCTGTTTCTCACTAGTCCTGAAAACTATTAATCACAGAACTATGGTAGGGAAAAATTGCAAATACAGCAAAAAAGGACATCTCTATTCATGCTTGTTACTGTCATTAGTATCTATTGTAGTTTTTAGATGCTGATAGGTGCCGTTCCAGGAAAAGCTCTTGAGAGTATTTGAGTATTTGTTTATGTTCTATTGCAGGGTATAGATTACCTTGCAAGAGTGTTTATTCACCAAGAGAGATGGCTAGTTAGAAGGTAATTGCCATTTCTAGCATTTGTATTGGCTATAGAGTCCATAGTGAATTGTTACTAGTTCATTTAAAAAAAAAAGGGGAGTTAAAACCAGCCTTTCAGAGTGGCAGAGCTGATGGTTTTTTACATCCTTATGTAATATCAGCTGTGGCTGTAAAGAAGAGAGGGTTCCTTATTGAAGGAGAACAAAGCAGAAATAAAGAGAATGGCTGTCTATTTCAGTTTCAACTGCCAAATAATTTTTAAGCTGTTGGTTGAGATGCTTCTTAGATGTAGACTGATTTGCTTTGATTTACAGTTCTGTCATGTTTAAAACTCTTTAAATAGATTACAAAGGGTGTGTGTCTGTGCATATATGCTAAAGCATATATTTTTCACTACCATTCACAGATGAAAGTGTATTTTCAAATATTTGGTGCCTGAAAGTTACCCATATTGTTCAACCAGGTATATTTTCTAAAGATGCATGATGTACTATCATGGTTTGGGCCAGATTGGAGCAAGCAGGCAGAGAGACAGATGTTCCCTTTCTCCTGCAGAGCAGGAGAGAGGGAAAAAGAGAGACTTGTTTAGTAAGAACTAAACTACTTCAATGAAACATAGAGAATAAAATAATAATAATAAAAAAATAATTAAATATATACAAAACCGTATGAAGTTCCCAGAATGATGATCACGTCACCAGCAGGTACCAGGGAAGTCCCAGACTGGACTCAGCGACAGACAGCAACTGGATTCCAGATCTGGATTCAGGAACACACGGACTGGGATCAAAGACAGATGAACAGACAGAGTCTTCTTCAGACAACGGCCATTGAAGAAAGAGGGGCTGACCCTTTGGTCCCTCAGCTTTTATACTGAGAATGAGGCAAATGGGATGGAATACCCTCTTGGTCAGTTTTGGGTTACCTGTCCTGTCCGCTCCTCCCCACAGGTGTGATCCCTCTACGCTTTTCCGCTTCCGACCCTCCAATGGGGCAAATAACAGTTGATTGTCCTTGGGTGTTATAGCAATAAGTATAAGCAGGACCCTCTCTCCATACCATGCCTTGGCATCAGCTATAAACATGGGTCTCATCACTCTGGGAGAGAACAGTTTTCTGCATGACATGCTGTTAATTTCAGCAGTTAGAAGAGGCCTAGTTAGAAGGTAGAGTTACTGAATCAAATTGATCCTGTTTTACCTAAACTAGGACATGCACACATACACAAAAAAAAAAAAAAAAAAAAAAAAAAAAAAGCAAGAGCAACAGTTACTAGTTACTTGTAATATTGCTTCAAGATTACCTACCATTGCAAAAACAGCTTTATAGTAATCTTGATACCTAGAGCATAGAGTTCACATAATGTTCTGAGTGCTATGGATTGCCAAGTGCAAGCCATAATTGTCCCAAATTTTTGCCTATGAAGAAAACAGAGCAAATTAAAGTGCAGTTCACAGATTTACAATATCTTCCTAGTATGCTGAGATACCTGTAATTCAGAGGCAAAAGTGGTATCTTCTCTACACACAGACCAAATTATAGAGCTGTACATTTTTCTTACATGGTATTCTGTGAGCTTATTTTAGGCTTCAATAGCATATTAAAATTGTTATGGAAGAAAAATAAGAAGTGATAGCATGAAGAAAAAATCAAAGCTGAGCTTTGGAACAAGGACTACGTAAACAGCTGTGCTTTGTTGACTGGAATTTTTGAAATTCAAACCCCAAAATATAAACTAGGTTTGGGCCAGAGGATACAGTCATGTCAGAAGAAAGTACAGTGAGTCCCTTGTCCATGGTGCTTTCATGTAAAAGTCAGATTGATTCATATTTATGTTTTAAATCTAGAGAGATCATTGTTCCTGTCACATCTGATCTTCTGTAGAGCAAAACCCTGGGACTTCCAGAACCCGTAATCTAATTTAAAATGTAATTCCAGAGTAAGGTATCTCGTGTATAAATGGCTTGTTTCTGACAGTTATACTTTGATATAACATGCGAATAGCCACTGATCTGCAGCTGTAGCTAATACCACTGGTTTGGATTATTTAGTTTTGGGGTTTTTTTGGTGTTTCTCAGCAGCATGGGAACTGATTGTTTAATTCCTGTAACTGTCTTCTAAGTGTCTCAGTTTTACACATCAAGGAGTAAGTTCTATCACTCAGTTGTAGCAGTACTTCCATATTCATAAACATCTTCATGAAAGGAAATCAAATCCCAATTGTCAGTAAGAAGTAGATTCAGGATTACTTGAAGATTACTTTACAGAGTCCCTGTTTTCTGTGTTTGTGCCATAGATGTCTGGATAGTCAAAATGCCCTACAGCTAGTTCATATTTTTCCTCCCTTTTGTCTCCTCTTGCCTTTATGATCTACCAATGAACAGGGTTAATTTGACTTGATTTCTGGGAGGTCTTTCATTCACAGTAATCTTAGTAAGGAATGTAAGTCTTAAATCATCAAGTTCTGAGCCAATAGCATCTGTTATGGTTTGAGAAAACCTGTAACAATTTATTGTCGCTTAGACAATTATTCTCTCACATGATGACCCCTACCCACCCAGGAAAGGGAATCAGGAAGAAAACAAGAAAACCCAGGGGCTGAAAGATAAAAAGATTTAATAAAACTAGATAATTAACCATATTAACACAAAGAAACCCACATTGATCCCGATACCGATATATTCTGTACAAGGATTATACTCAGCCAACTATATCTGTAGGAAGCTGTGCACTCCCAGCAGTAACGTACGGACAGTAAACGTCAGACAATGCGAGTGCTACAGCTTCAGGAGGAACGGAAGGCCTCAGGGATCCGGCACCAGGGCAGGAAGTCCTCTGGATTGTTGCCATCAAGGGGAAACCATCAAGGGGCAGAGCAAGCATGGGGAAGTGCAAGCATGGGAGAACTGACTTTGCAGCAAATTTTCTATTTTATATTATATTGAATGTGATGTTTATGATATGAAATAATCCTGTTGGCCAGCTTGGGTCAAGTGCCCGAATCTCACTCCTCCTCATCCCTGCACCTGGCAAGCTTAAAAACACTAAGACCTTGAAACCCACACACCATAGCTGGCTGTAAAGTAAATATCTTCACAAATTCAGACACTAGAGTCTTCCACGAATACAGCTTTCCCAAGCATTAGGAAAGAAATCAGCCCTGTGTCACTCAAACCAGGACAGCATCATATAGCATTTTGACTGATTGTACTACTTCTTTTCTTTTCCCTTTTTCAGTCTTTCCCAAAAGAATGAGAGAATTCATCACTCATGTTTTAATGCTTGTTGGCAGAGTAAAAGCAGTATGCAGAGCTATTCTTCAGTATTTAATAAACATTTTTGCATATCATATTTTGTTAAAAATTATCTGATTGTCCTTATATGTATTTGTACTTTAAACTTTAATGGGCAGGAACAAAATGGTGTTGCACAAAATGTGTACAGGATTTGTGAATACCAGAAGAAGGGGTTTAAAGGTCACCAGGTGACCTAAAAGAGGTTTGTAATTCCGTATTTTTAAGAAAAGACTTTCCAAATATTTTGGAATATTTAGAAAGAGATCATATTTCTCCCCAGGGTATTATTTTGCTTCTCTAACTAGAAAAGGTTTTTTTGTGTTGTGAGTGTACTCTAGTAGACCTGTTTTTTGCCCAAAAGTCAATGTACTTCAAATTATTGTGTTTAATTATTTTGTGTGCCCCAGTTATCTTTAGCAGGCGGTTCTTATTATAAAGAATTGCTGTTTCACTGCCAGTAGAGGGAGCACACATCATTGGATTACACCAGACAAACAAATGAAAACAAGAGCAGCTTTTTCATATTCTAAATGCATTTTTATTTAATTCATTAACAAAGAATAGTTACTTTTTTATTAAATAATCAAGCTTTTAAAACTCTTTTGGTATTATGGTAATTCTGCAAATACCAACGTGTCACTTCTATGAAATTCTAGGGTGAGGTGTTCACAAGTAATTTTCTTTCAAGGACAAAATTGTTGCCTGTCATTAGTCATCTGCTCAAGTTCTCATAAGCA
The DNA here is from genome assembly GCA_013398295.1 of Chionis minor. NCBI lineage: Eukaryota > Metazoa > Chordata > Aves > Charadriiformes > Chionidae > Chionis > Chionis minor. The sequence goes on from VZSF01009663.1 coordinate 56,850, forward strand.
GTCCTTTAAAATCAATTTGTACATAATCCAGAATCAGTCTTTACCTAATTAACCTTTAAAATCTGAAATAATTTCACTCAAAGGGGATCATTGGAATAAAGATAAATTTAATATTGTAATTAATATTTCACATAGTGGTTATCTTTTTAAAAATTTCCAGTGAAAATATATTTTGGTTTTAACACGTCAAATTTACATTTTCATCAGAACAAGTATTTTTGAGTAACTGAGAAATTAGTTCTTAAATTACAATATGCTTGAAAATAACTTTGTCTGGATTTTCTATATTTCAAGAGCTTGTACTGGAATGAACTTTTATCACTCCTTTGCATTACAACCTGTCAAGCTGCAGGGAGTCTTATTGTGTGTGTTCTTCTAGAGCTGCATTTTGTGTTTTGATTTTTATTTGCACATTCTTGCTTTATCAAGCTACAATCTTGAAACCAGCCAAACACCCCAAACACAATAGTTTCTGTAGGAGTTACAACTACTTGACAGCTCTCAAGATATATCATTTTTGTAATATTTAATATATTTTTTAGCATTATAGCAGTAGGCTAATTAAGATTATTTGATTGTGGGTGGATCTTTTTTTGACTAGTAATTAATCACTGCAACAACCACGAACAGTCAGTAAAAGCTGTGCTAAGTATGATTCTAACTCCCAGGCCAACATGTCCCTGCTAAAAGTTAATGGCAATCAATCATAGATTATGGTTTAGTATGACATAAAGGAGCCAAATTTTTTTGGTTGTTGTTATGTATGTTTGTAAACATAGGCTATAAAGTAAACACATATCATATTAATTTCAAGGTGATTGGTTTATTAATATGCATTTAGTAAGCAATACTTCTATGATTTTGAAGCGAAATAATTTGAAAATTAGTCTTCTCGGGGATTCTGAGCATATCCTAATACCATTTGCTTCTTGTCTTTTTCTTTTAAAAAAACTCTGCTATTGCTGCTTCTTTGTTAGCAAACACCACATGCAGATTTACTCTTCGTATCTGTTGACAAAGATACGTACTACCGTATACGACTCTATCTTTTTATATTTCTATAGCACACAAGAAAGTAGCACATTGTGACTTCTGGGTCAAACTTTAAATTAGGACACAAAACTAAACCCCTTGCATGTACTTTTTTAAAACCAAAGGAAGATGTTGTTATAGCTGAACCTTTAGATCTCAACATTGTTATTGCTCCCGCCGCCAGAAAACCCACCTAGCTCTCTTATGTCTAGCTACTACCATTTGATTTGTCTTGTAGCTTTTGACTACAAGATGAGAAAACAGTATCTAAGCAGGCAGCAAAACAGTCAACTTCTCATATTTCTGTCCAAGCTTATTTTTCCAGAAAAAGATACTGAAAACTTCTTTTTTGTTTTTGTTTTTTTTTAGAAATTATTTACTGAAATAAAAAAACACAGCTCCTAAAGTATTTAAAATACAATGGCTTTCATTTCTAACAGAATTTTCTCTAGTACTTCTTGGGATCTGGAAATTGCTTTTCTGCTCTCTGGATACCCTCTGTATTGTAAGCCTGTGCACTCACAGTGCACATATTGTAATTAAAATCCTACCTTTGAAATATTTCTCAGTGTGGGAAAACTACCTTTTCACCTGCTACATCCAACACCTCCTGTGTTGTCTGATTATAATTTCAGCATTTTCAATTGGTTTTAAACTGTGTTTTGAAATCTCATGGAGAATTAAGACTGTGTGTATTCATGGAAGTATGAAGATATGTGTGCATCTATAATTTTTAAAAAATAGACACTAAAAATATAAGTTATATTAGAGGTTCTTCTATTTCTTTAAAAGTATTCTGCTGTATGTTCGCATAAAATCAATAGGGTCTTATAGTTTCTAGGTAACTTTCATCATAGATATATAAACAACAAAATTCATAAATTATTAAAAATTATATATCATGATGTCTTAATGGATTTACTTAAAAATGTTTCATTTAAAGCAACCATGGAAGACTTTGGTGCATGATTTATCAAATTGCTCTAATAAAAATATTTAAATTTAGTGTTTCATTTTTATGTTCCTGACAAAATGGTTTGATAGTTTTCATTTTGATTCCATTTATTTTTTGTCTTTTTTAGAAGACAGAAGTTGTATGAGTGAAAGTATTTTTTCTATTCATGTACAATATTTTTCTACTGTAAACAATAGTTAGAAAAGCGCAGACTCCTTAGTTCACATACCTGTAATGATAAGAGACAATCCTTTCCCACCAAATCCAAATATTGATGCTGGGGGGCGGGGGGGGTGTGTGAGGAACTATTTCAGTGGGAAAATATTATCCCCATTTTTCAGATGAAGAACTGCAGCATGATTTTCAATTGGTTTGTCTACTGAGAGGTCTAAATGGTGAAATGACCTTGACATTTGAGAGACTGCAGGAAATTTCTTCATGTACTGTTCTGAAGGGGAAATAATACTCTGAGGGTATGGACTAATAGCTCTGAAAACGAAGCAGTGGCCTTCTCACTCTGTTTTCCTGTATCAAAAACAAACAAACAAATATCCATTTTAAAAGGGACTTATTAAAAAAAATGCATGTATTTATCAAGAAATTTGAAAAAAAAACCAAACAAAACACCACTGTTAATAATATTAATTTATAGTAAATAGTGTATTGAAATAGTGGATGAAATAATAATTTATAGTAGGTAGCATATTTTAAAGAGGTTTTTTTATTCATTCTTTTTTTAGATGTTTTACCATAATGTTCCTTTTTCTTTGCTGTTCAGACACAGGCTTCATGTAATTATTCCAAAACTATGATTTTGTCATCCTAAGATTTCCTGTTAAACAACTGTCTTCCAGTTCTACATTTCTGTTGTTTTATCTATCCCTGCTTAATTTTTTCTTGCTTTATTTTCTCCCTTATTTCAAATGTTCTTCCCATGGTAATTTTTTGTCTATTCCAACAAAAGATTCTCTTTCCCACCTGCCACCCTAATATTTCCATATAAACAAGTAATATCCTCCCAGTCCTAAAAAAGAATTTTGCTCTAGAACTTTTTGTTAATAAAAAACCCCATTCTTTTCTGGAAAAAGGATTAAAATGAACTCTGGTAGAAGACCCGCTTTCAGAGAGGAGAGACACCATATGAGAGTCAGAACTACCTCAGCATCAGTATGAGGAATTCTGTGTACCTCTTAAGATGGCTGATAAGCACGTAATTCATTAATTCGTATTTCTCCTACTTTTTACCACTTTTCTTTTTCTGGAATGACAGATATAATCTTGGAAGTCATAATGAACCTAAGGCCTGTGGAAATCCAACTATTTTGAAGTCATTTGCATTAAATTTCCTCAGAGAAAGACAATCAATAGAGTTCTAAAAGTAGTTTAATATAGAAGAAACTAGTAACTCTAGCTCATATATTAGTCTTCATTGTGAATGAGTTTAAAAATGCTCATCCTGTTCTTGCCTCTGACTGAGAGTTTGACTATTAATCTTAGTAAACATATGACTTAGTTTTCTCTGTGTTTGTTTGGCACCTGTCAGAGGATAACTAAAGAATTGCTGGATTTCTGCACCGTCTTCTTTTTGTTTTGAGAGTCAGAGAACAACTAGACAAGAATCATGCTGGTCATGGTAATTTCTCTCCCCCTCTCTCTCCATCTTTTTAAAAATATAGCGTAATTTTTGCAGGTTGGTCTTGATATCAAGCTTACTGAAATCAAAACAAGCTGTTTCCACCATCTCATTAACTTCAGCATACTTTGCTTTAGATTTTAGATCTCAGTTTCTCTCTAATTGAGATTTAAATTGTACAGGCAAAGAAATCTCTGTTTCCTCTAGGATACTGAACTGAAGCCTAATTAGAGATTTCACTGCTATTGCTCTTTTTTTGCTAAAATCCTTTGGTATTTTCTCGCAGCTCCATAAAGCCTGCTATATAATTGCAAGTGGTACAGCAAGTTCATTAACTAATTCCCTTAACACAATGGGTTTCATATCATACTGACCTGCTGACTTATATATGCTAGAGTTTTCCAAATATTTTCTTATCTACTTTTAACAACTGCTATATTGAACTGGTCTACTTTAATTCTTAATTATTCAGACAATTTTCATTTTTTCTTGAACATTTAAAAAAAATGTAGAAGCTTTTAGTTATTTTAGAATTTGGTTATTTTAGAATTATCATTGATTTTTTTGCACTCATCATCACTACATATAAGTTGTCTATACTTCATTCCTAGCTCCCCAGATCTCATCTTCTGATCTGTTGGTGAATGTTGCCTTGTGTTTTTTTCCTAAATTTCACTGGCAAACATTAATTTAGGGAGTGATGTTATCATGGAATACAGTCTCCTGAAAGAGGAGCATGGAAATAGTCAAGATGATAAAAAAATCCTTGATAGTGCATTTATTTTGTAAACATGGGCTTTGCAGTTGCATTAAAACAATGAAACAACTTCAGCATCCAACTGTGTCTACAAACTAATGTGATTGGATGCTGTAGCACCCTGTTAGCATTTTCTGGGTAAGATTTTGCCAGTCTTAATGAGTGTAGCTGTTCAATGTGAATAAGGTTTGCAAAATATGTCTCCAGTGGATTATAGTTCTACCTAAGCCAGGATCGTTTTTTTTCATCACATCCTGTACTTTCCCTTTCTTTGCCTTCTTTTATGCTTCTTTATAGAAATCTGGTCAGGCTACTTAAAGTGCGCTGCACATTTACTGCACAAAGTAGTAGTGTCACAGAAGCAAACTGGAAATCTGGTAATTTATTTTCTGCTTTTTAATTTCCTCAGTTGCTCTACATTGTGAATTTTGGGAAGAAAGATTCATATTCCAGACCCATACTCACCTTGCCTAATGTTATTTTCTCTGCTGGTGTTTTTCAGGAAAGGATTTTTTATTTGGTTTTCATGCACCCTTTTACACTTGCAGTGACAAGATACAGTGGTTTTATTTTGATTGCTTCCTGTGCAACCATCTGTGGCTGTACCTAACATACTTTTTTTCTGTCTGCTCTATGGGCTATAGTCTGGTCTACATGGAAGAAAAATATGATTGCTCAAAGAGTTTTTCTATCAGTGAAAAGATGATGTAGTTATTTGTCTCTTTCATAGGTCTTACTGTGTATGCAATCATGACAAAACTTCCATTTTGGCCTTCTAATAGTGTTTGGGGTCTGTTCCGAAATGGAAATCCTTATCAGTCTTACGAAATCACACTCATTTTCTAAGATAATCCTTACAATCAGCTCCTGATCCTTGCAATCAGGAACATATGTGTGTATGTATACATTCATGCTCTACCAAGAATACATTGTTAACAGATCTGACAGTAATTTCTGCAAGATATAGTATTAGTAAACAAGATGGTTGGGACTTACATATTATAGATCATCTATTTATTGTGGGTTTGAGTTGTAGTTATCATAATAAAGTATGTCTCTCTATTTTTTTATATAACTTCAATGACTGGACTGAATTAAAAATTTATTCTAAGTATGTGCCCGTACTTTTTAGACCCAATGCTAGAGAGCTGAACACGGATTTCTGAATCATGCTTAAACTTTTAGGTACTAACTGCTCTTTAAGATCTAACTAGTAATGAAATTCGACAATGATAAACAGATAAAAAATGTCTTCTTGGGCAATACTTTTAGTCCAGTCTTAAAACAAGGACAAAAGTATAACACTTGAGGAGACACTCCAACTATAATAATTTTATAGATTTATTGACATCTGAAGCCCTTGAAATAAGTGGTTTGATCAATGAAAATGTTTTTTGCATTAGTTTATCAAGAAACCTTGCAAACTGCGAAAAGTTAAAAGGGTTTTAGGAGGTTAAATAGACTTAAGAAAAAAACCCAATCTTATTGAGTTTTATGACTTAGTCACATTTTAAATTTGTATCCCATCTATCAAGTAAAGTAATCCAGTCCAGAATTTTTTCCTTTTTTATACTAAAAATAGAATTTCTGAACCTTACAGTCCACTCTTGCTAAGACAGGGACATATATGTGGTCAATTTAAGAAAAAATCTCTATATGTGAGAGGTTGAACTGTATTTTTAATTGTTTATTATATTCTTGAAAGGCTGCAAAATTTTTCTTTGTTGACTTTGAACAACTCTTTTTGAAAATACAAATATTTTCATTATTAATGCACATTTGGAAGTGCAAGATCTTAAAAACTTAAATGACTTTTTGATATTCAAATCCCAGCAAAGTGCATATTTATTTTTCTCTACCCAAATAATTGCCCAATGACTGAAAGCAGCTTAAACATGAAAACTAAATAAGTCATTTAAATCTTAGAGTGGAAATCAGGCTTGTTAGGGGAATTATAGAATCATAGAATAGTTTGGGTTGGAAGGTCATTTAGTCCCTCCTGCCATGGGCAGGGACACCTTCCGTTAGATCACGGTGCTCAAAGCCCCATTCAAGCTGACTTTGAACCCCAGGGATGGGGTATCCACAGCTACTCTAGGCAACCTGTTTCAGTGTCTCACCACCCTCATCATAAAAAAATTCTTCCTTCTGTCCAATCGAAATCTACCCTTTTTCAGTTTAAAACTGTTGCCTCTTGTTCTGTCACTACAGGCCTTGGTAAAAAGTCACTCTCCATCTTTCTTATAAGCCATGTTTAAGTGTTGGAAGGCTGCAATAATGTTTCCCAAAAGCCTTCTCTTCTCCAGGCTGAACAATACTGACTCTCTCAGCCTTTTTTCATAGGAGAGGCGTTCCATCCCTCTGATCATTTTTGTGGCCCTCTTCTGGATGCACCCCAAGACATCCATGTCTTTTTGTCCTGGGGGCTCCAGATCTGGATGCAGTTCTGCAAGCATACAGCAAATTAAAGGGGAAAAAACGCCTCACTTGACCTGCTGACAATGCTTCTTTTTATGCAGTCCTGGATACGATTTACTTTCTGGGCTGCAAGCACATGTTGCTGGTTCATGTCCTGTTTTTAATCCACCAATACCCCCAAGTCCTTCTCTACATGGCTGCTCTCAATCCATTCATCCCCCAGTCTGTATTGATACTGGAGATTGCCCCAGCGCATGTGCAGAAGCTACAAATTAGCCACATTTCTAAAATTAACTTATATAACTTCATTTTTGCCTCCTTACATAAACATCAGACACTATCTTATTATCACTTTCTTATCTAATATATTGTAAAACTTCACTCCTGAGACTTGTAGACAGTCTGACATCCTAATTCATAATATCTCTCTCCCAAATAAATAAATAAATAAATAGTCCTTTTAACCTGAACAACCTTAAGACTAGCTTCTCAGCAGACTCAGGTGATACTGCTTGTTTTGAAGACTTAATGCAAAGGTATCAATATCACAGGCCTCAAATACTCTTTGTGTGCTATGTCTAACATTTGATAATTATATAAAGTGAAAGTGGAATTTGCATTCAGAATGGAATTGCTTAAACCTATCAGTATGCCACATAATAAGAAAGAGTGACATCAATTTATCTTTTTTAGTTTGCCTGGAAAGGAAAACTCAGGAACTCTTTCCTGATTTCATTTTCTTTAGAATAGTGGTGCTATAAATTCCACACCACTTTATTTTGTATGACAGGAGATACGAAATTAAAAATGGCAAAATGGAAAATTTGTCTTGAAGACAGAATCTTAAGACCTGTTTCTTACATGTTACATAAGAAATTATTGTGAAGCTATGCAAACAGTTCCAACTAACAGACACTGCAATGGGATTACTCAGAAGATTAGTTTTCAGTTTGATTGTTTAAATCAAGTCTACTTCATGTAAATAAAATGGAATTTTGTAGTAAACAAATGTCAAAATCAATGAACAAGGATGAGGAAATGAAATCACCATTTTTTCACTTCTGACAATATATTGTGGAAACCTATTAAATTTAATTACTTATTAAAATGGATAACAGATTTAATATCAAGTCCTGCGATTTGGCAGCAATAATGTTTGGTGATTTATAGTTGCATAATTATGTGAATGTGCACAGAAACACACATTGACTCACACACTGTATAAAAAAAGCCCAGACCCAAAAAACTTTAACTGGTGTGTTGTCCAGTTAGATAAGCCCCAACCCAGTTGCTCACTTGCTCCCCTCCAGTGCGATGGAGGACAGAATAGGAAGGACAAAAGTGAGGTTAACTTCTGGGTTGAGATAAAGACAGTTTAATAAGTGAAGGGGAAAATCAAAAAAACCCAAGTGATATAAAGATAGTCACTCACCACCTCCAACCAGTAGACTGATGCCCAGCCAGTCTCAGAGCATCAACTACCTTGGATAACAACACTCCCTACACACCCAGTTTTACTGCTTAGCTTGAGGTCACATAGTACAGAATATCTCTTTGGTCAGTTGGTGACCCCTGTCCCAGCTGTGTCACCTCCCAGCCTCCTGCACATCCCCAGCCCACCTACTGGGGGACAGAGTATGAAAAAGAAGACCTTTATGCTGGGCAAGTACTGTTCAGCAGCAGTCAAAACACTGGTTTATGAACACTGATTTAGTCACAAATCCAAAACACACCCCCGTGCAGCCTGCTATGGAGAAAATTAACTTAATCCTATTCAGACCCAGTACAAAGTGTCTGCTGTCAATACTGGGTGCTCAACTGTAGATTATTAACATTTCAGACTATCTGGGGTTTTGTACTTCCGGGGTGAAGAAGAGAGCCATATTTAATCTTGATTATGATTACAAATACCACTGAAAATTGTGGATCAGGTTTTCTCTTTGCGAAAATGACATCTACTAACCTTATGTCTTCCATCTAACACCAGTATGAACCGTGTGCTTAAAATTGGTAGACAAATCATCCATAGTAGAAGGACACAGGTTTTGCACTGACTTGACAGTATGGGGTCAGGATCGTCTGGATTTGCCCTGACCTGAGCTAGTTTAGCTGTAATTACAGCTGTCTAGCAATCAGGCAAGTATTTTCTAAATTTGTTTTAGTTTAATTTTAGTTAATGAAGAAAACAAGTTGTTATTCTGTGTCAGCTGACTGTCTATGACTCCAGAACAAAACGTGGTATGAAAGAATGCAAATGTAGGGTGACATCAGAGGTTCCAGGCAACAGGAGCGCAGCCTTGTATTGTTCAGGTGAAACCAGTTTTAGAAAGTAGAAAAACAGAATAATTTGGAACCAATGAAAAGACAGAGCACATATGTGTGCTGTTTCCAGATAACATTAAAATAAACCCATGCAGTCTGAGACTCAGGAGGAAGTAACCATCCACATTGGTCTCTTCCTGCTGGAGGGGAAGAAGAAACTTCTACCATGAACATCACCTGACAAATATTAAGCATGCTGATGATGGGCGTTAGCCCTCTCTGACTGAAATCAGCATCCTAGGCTCAGATAACCACTGAAAATTGGAGCATAACACCAGAAAAGTGGTAGATAGCATGCAGATTTTCTTCTATATGTGTTATTGATGAAGTTTTTTTTGGTGTAAAATAGGGTTATGAGTATACATTACTGACACTGGACTAGTAATTTGGGTAATTAGACCATCAAAATTTTAATCAAATCACTAATAAACTCTTGACTTCCTGTATCAAGTGCGTTCGACTTTTGTCCATGAAAAGATTTCAAGCATAACAAGTTGCATGAGTCCACAGTAGATATATGTAGATATATGGCTAAGACTCAACCCTTGACTTCAGCATTTAATTGCCTAAACTTCAATACTATACTGTATTTTATGAAGTTTATTTTCTGTCGTCTCATTTATTGAATAACTTTTTCTTCTGTAACAATTTAAAAAAACCCAAAAAACAACAAACCCTCAGGAAACAGTGTCATTTACTCAACTCCTAGAAATTCTACAGCAATTTCTTTTCTTGGGAAGAGTCTCTTCCAAGCGCTAAATTAAAGAAAGGATCTGGTAGATAAATCATTCCATGAACGTTGCAACTGACAATGCCTAGTGTCTTTTGGATTACTGTTCCTGAACTGGTTGAATTAGTAGGGTTATACTGAGAAGTAATGTTATCAGCATGAAGAAAGTATTTCCTCACTCTGAGAATTTTGGAGACAACAGGCAAACTTTGCATGTTAGAGTAAATTAAACAATGATGTCTGTCCTCTACCTGGCTATCTACTAGCATAAAATATATAGCAATGTATATATCTTTGAGGCCTCTGTGTGTCTATTAATTTTCCTTGGAGTGTTGTTTACCGGGGAGAGGCCTTACTGACAAATAGTCTTCAGATGTAAACATATATATGTGTGTGTGTGTATATATATATCTCCAAGCTATCTCTCCCAGGTTTCTGTAAAGCAGTTGGAGATAAATAAGCACGATTCTTTTTTTGAAATTTGAGTTACCCTAAAAGTAGGCATCTGAAAAGGTGAGAGGATCTGTGCTCTAAACCAACTTATTCTCTGCACTGAAAGTGAAACATGATGAGATGTACAGTCTTCTACTATCCGGACTTCTAGTTTAACTGCTAGTGGTGACATCATCCTTCACATGAGTCAGACACTGACAAAAGAGATGTAAAATCTTCCTGTGGCTTTCACAGGAATTTGCTGAGAAAACGTAGTGCTTGGGAACTGTAGGACTGTAGAATAATTCAGCTGGGAAATGACCTCAGAACATTTCTAATTATGCTCAAAACGGGGGCAGCTGTGAGGTCAGACTAGATTGCTCAGGGTTTTGTCCAGCCAGGACAGGAAAACCTCCAAGGACAAAGACTACACAACCTCTCCAAGCAACAGTTTTGACCGCTTTACTCTCCTCGTGGGGAAAAAGCTTTTCTTTAGATTCAATCCAAGTCTGCCTTGTGCCTACTTATGCCCATTATCTTTCATCCTCCAGATCACACCGTTGTGGAAGACTGCCTCTATGTCCTTGATAAGCTCCCTATTGGCACTGGAAGCTGCTGTTAGGTCCCCCAAATTTGTTTCTTCAATCTAAGCAAGGCCTGGTCCCTCAGGCTTTCCTAACACAGCAAGTGCTACAGTCCCAACCATCCCAACAGCCCTCTGCTGAATTTACCCCGTGTGTATCAATGTCTTTCTTCTCTTGCAGGTACATTAAGATCCAACACAACTCTAAGGTCTGACTTTATTTATCTACTTTCACCAAACTACTGAACAACTCAGGAGTGCTTCGTGACTTCTAAGTTTTAAGCAGTTTAACCTGTTTCTTCTATGAAAAAAATAATTCATTCAAGTTCACTTGTCTTGAATTAATTTTATTTTGAATTTTCTGTTCATATCTGAATCTCAAAGTAAAATTCAGGGTGATGTAAGCCCCAGCAGATTAAACCCTTCTGCATAACAAACCTTCTGATTTTTCAACAGCTGTAGACAGGAACAGAGAAATTTTTTTTATTGCTTCATTAAAGCCTACCAGCTGTATTTCCAATATTTGACTAAATTTCCAGATACCATCTTTTTTTTTCCCCAAATTTCCTTTGCTAATTACAGACACAGGATAAATTTTCTAATTATACATAACATCTTGGTACATTTGCCAACACAGACAGCTTCCTATAACATATGGTTCATTTACTTGGTGTTATTAGCACATTATAAATATATTAAATACTGATGGTCAATAGTCATTTGAATCACTTAGACTTCATTTATTCGGTCATATTTTATTCACACATTTCTGAGACTGTTCTTTAAAGAGATTTTTTTTTCCCCCTCCTGCAGTATGCAGTATGTGTGTAAGTGTCATAGTATTACAAGACAGATAGTATTATAGATGTAGGGAAAATATTTGTCTATATGTACACACTTTGAAATAATTAGTACTTGAAAAAGTCTTTGATAGGACCATACAGTACCATAAATGGACATTTCACAGGACTTTTCTTTTTCAGATAGAATACTGATAAACCAGATATATTGCCTCCAGAACATTTCAGTCATGGTTAAATAGACAAGCTGAGCTAGGAAAAAAAAGATAGTTAAGCATATGTATGTGTTTTCTGCATCTTTTTATAGCAACAACAAAGTCTTTTTAGAAATAGAATAGCCATGTTGTGGTTAATAAATATGGACCTCTGCCTTTCACTGAAAGCTCAAAACTGAAGGCAGTGGCAACCAGCTTTCTTCACAGTCTGTGTTTTCACTATTTAAATAAATGTATCATGACTTCAAAGTTTTTTTAGATCTGTGCTTGAGAAGAATTTATTTGGAATAACTTATTTTCTCTGGGCATTTTCATCTGTTTTTAGCAGAAACAAAGTTTCATACAGATGAATATGAAGCTTCCATTCAAATTAGCTCTTGTCCTTCTTAAATTAATGGCGTATGTATGTTACAATGTTTTGAATCTTATATTTCCTGTCAGTGGGAATTGTAAAGCTGGGTTATAACTCTTGTTATTTTCAGTTACAGGCTTGTAGGTCAAGGACTTTGAGAAGCTGTGGAGCAGACTACATAAACAGCTTTATTGAAAATATTTTTCAGTGAATTATTGCTAAGAGTTATGTAGTAAAATTAAGTAACCCTCTAGGGCTATGTAATAGAGCAGCTTTACTGCTAGTGCCAGTTTGGCTTGATTTCTTTGGGGAAATGAGTCTTACTGTCCTCTTTGATCTCTGGATACTCCAGATAGATTATGACTTACTTTGTGTATTCTTACTTTTTGGATACATACAAAGCTCAGCTTAATATAATTGCAGTGGAGATCTTTCACAGATCAACTTGTTTTTTCAAACATATGTTACATGTACTCAAACATTACCAGTCTTTAAAGCTGTTACTTAATATTATGCAATCAACTTATTTACGTAGTTCATTGTTGGGGTTTTTCTGTTTATAGAGATGGATCAATCACATTAAAATACAAAATTCATGCTTGTTTGCTGTGTATGGAACATGGTTTTGATCACTGAGACTAAAAAAAATTATTGCATTGACAATATTTTTGTTTAGAAAACTAAAATGTGACTAATTCTGGTTTTAGACAAGACTTGCACATAATTTTCTCTAGAATCCTAAAGCTAAATAAGAGTTCTTCATAAGACTTTTGCTGAAGACCAAGTGAGATTTTCTCAGTAGTCTAGGGGTTAAACGTTCTAGATAAGCATATTGTGTATTGGTTGCACATTGACTCAAGAGGAGCACAGAGTGTATCTCTGAGCTTTGGTAGTGATATAGACATCTGACATAAAGATGAAGACGGAATAATGAGGTGACCTGAGAATGAGCTGAAAGATACAATAAAAAATTCTCTTCCTGGAGAAATACTTTTGTACTGAAATATTCTGCTACTAAAATAATGGCAACTGTAGGGAAATTAGGTATGCAAGAAGTCCTAGATTCAAATTTGAATTAGTTTCTTAAGGCTAAAATTTTCTGAAGTGATTAAATCAAAACTTCAGCAGATTTTCTCTTATGTTTGTCTAAGGATCTACTTGAAGCAACATTGAGGAAAAATACGTAACCCTCTGTTTTCCGGATAATAAGAAATGTATCTGTCAGAGTCCTGAGTGCACCAAGAGACTCTAGCTGACCTGACCAGCCTATAACTGTATTTTTCTATAATTCTTTGTAACGTCTTCCCCAAGGTTTGGCTGCCTGTGTTGAAAGCCAGCTATGACACAGTGCAGCTGCGTGACCTTGGATCAGACCTCTATAAATACAGATAAATTTCCAGAAAAAGGAGTGAGAAGTAGAAAGTGATATAGTACAGGAGAGTTACCAGATGTCTCCCTGGGCTTCTAGCTGTGCAACTTCTACCTATTGACCTACGTGTTGCATTTAGGCTCAGGCCCTCAGTCCTTGCCTGAGCTACATCAGAGGTATGCTGTGCCGATGACCTGAGTTCCCAGCTTGGCCTCACACCTGCCTGGTCACTATGAACTTACCTGATGATTGACAGGCATTCAGCTGATCCCAGTCACCATTACCATCTCTGCCCTGGTACCAAGGCTTTGTGACTGTTGATGAATTGCTGCTCTGTCAGGCTCACACAACCCTCAGCTCCCACGTCCCCTGTGGAGCAGCCCCTGCTTGCTGCTTGTCATAGTTTGGGATGCCTTGGCCATTGAGGTGGATGACAGATGCTCTCCCTCACCTCTCTCCTCAAGGAGAGGTTTGAGAGAGAGAAAGAGAATTAAAAGGAACTAAACTAATGAAAATATTAACAATAAAATAAAAAGAAAATAATGAAATATACACAAAAACATATCAAGCTTCCAGCATGATGATCATGTCACCAGCAGGCACTGGGGAAGTCCCAGACTGGACTCAGCGATGGACAGGAACTGGATTCTGGATCTGGATTCAGGATCGGGACCAAAGGCAGATGCCACCATTGAAGAAAGAGGGCTGACTATTGATCCTTCATCTTTTATACTGAGGATGAGGCAAATATGATGGAATGGAATACCCTGTTGGTCAGTTTTGGGTCACCTGTCCTGTCTGCTCCTCCCAACACGTGTGACCCCTCTACTCTTTTCTGCTTCCAACCTCCTAATGAGGCAAATAACAACATGGGTGACCTTGGGTGTTAGAGAACTAAGTATAAGCAAGAGCCTCTCTGCATACCATTCCTTGGCATCATCTATAAACATGGTTCTTATCACTCTGGGAGCGAGCAGTTTCTGCACATTATGCTGTTAATTTCAATATTTAAAAGAGGCATAGCTGAAAAGTAGTTACTGAACAAAATTGGTCCTGTTTTACCTCAAAACAGGACACCACCCCTCACAGGTATCTCAAAAAGATCTTGAGTCAGACAGAGCACCGTGGAGGGGGTTTTTTATTTCACTTATAAAGATCATAAAAATAAAATTACCAGGCATGAACAGCTAACATACAAACGCACATCCCCCTAAGTTCTGCTTGTTCTATTGGCTATTATCTGCAATTTTTTAAAAAATAAATTAACTAAATTTAATAATTGTATCATGAGAGATGCTGGAAGGATGATTTCAATACGTCTGTAAAGTCCCAGTCTTTTAAATCTTGACTTCAAAAGGAACTTGATCTAGACCTTTACACAATTATTGTATTAGGCATATTTAATTTATCTCCACTTTTACGGTTTTTCCACCTGACTGGTGACAAGAGGTCTTGGGTTTGTCGTACTGAATTCATTTCCAAAACGTGCTTTGCCAGGGTTCCTTCTGCCCTCCAGAAAATACTGCTTCCAAAATTTGCATTTTCCCAACTCAGCTCGCTAACCTCAAATAGTTCATGAATACATGCAGGGACTTGACAGATGTAAAATTGGGCTGCACAGCATGTAGGAATGCTGATGTCCTATTAAATGTTAAGTGAGCACCCAGAGTATAAAATCCAGAATTATCCTCAAACCAGGACAAGCTTATTACTGTTTGAAACTTCATTTTCTGTTTCAAATTCTTCTTTAAATCTATTCCAGTCTTGAATTTATTCCTGAAACAATTACCAATTACAGTTTTTGGCTTTTGACCTACATTGATACTATTGTTCAATTGCTTTCAGCAGATGTAAGCCAGTTGATAGTGGATAAAAATTTAGCTTGAATTGTTTTAATTTTCTCACTTTTTCTCAGCTCAGCCATGTAGAACCACAGCTTATACCAGCTAGATGTACTTCTTTCTGTTTTTCTTTACTTGAAAATATTTCCTTTTTTCTCCCTTCCTATTGTTTAATTTACCATTTATAAAATATGAGAAACCAGGAGTGAAGGCAGCCAAATTTCACAGCTCTTTAAGCTTTATTGCTCATGCTAAAAGATGAAAAAACAAATCTATAACCAGTTTTGTAGCTTTCTCTTTCTTGGAAATAAAGGACAATTAGAGATATGTGAATTTGCCAAGAATGCAACTGTGCTGCCAACATTTAAACAAACAAAGGGAGGGATACAGAGAAGATTGATTTAGTTTTGAAACTGGTTCCTAAGGCAGTCAGTCTTCTGCTGGTCTTTTCTATTGCCATGTGACATTTAAAAAACTGAATTATTTCAAATTACTCTATGCCAAAAGTAAACAACAGTATTGAAGTATGATTTGAAGTTTTCAGTATTTTTAAAACTATGTCGGGAAGATGGAGAGAGCTGCTGTCAAGAAATTAGCAATTTGATACAGAAATGGAAAGCCAATGAAGCAATGGAGTGAATTCATTTAAAAGCAGAGCTGTTTGGGTTTTGGTTTTGCTTTGTTTTTAAATACCTTAATATTCAAAATGTTTGTTCTTAAACTCTGGGGAGAAGACATAGAATTTTTTTTTTTTTTGATACTGCAAGAATCACAG
The DNA here is from genome assembly GCA_013398295.1 of Chionis minor. Lineage (NCBI taxonomy): Eukaryota > Metazoa > Chordata > Aves > Charadriiformes > Chionidae > Chionis > Chionis minor. The sequence continues at coordinate 73,064 of VZSF01009663.1, forward strand.
TCTAAAATCTGATATTTGACTAAATAAATGGAAATTATCTAAATAGCAACTGAAAAATAAAATACCAAAAGCTGACATCATAGCTAGGAATTAAATGAAAGAATGAGAAAAAAATGTTGTCAATTGGATCTAAGTCAATATCTCAGAATTTTTTCACCATTTCTTCAGCTTGATTTTTAGTGTTTTCAAATAATGTTCAACAACTGTTTTAATGGGTGACGTGTTTATTAACATCCTTGAAAACAGTAAACTTTAAGTGTATGTTTGTCATCTATGGAAAGCACTTTCAGAGTGAATCTACCTGGGAGGTAGGAGGGGAATGTAATAGTGGAAACACAATTCTAGGATAGGTAATACCGGTCATGAACAATAAACTTTATTGTTAAAAGGTCTTCCAGTCTCTTTTACCTTTCAGTTCTGTAGATGGACTTAGTCATACCTTTGGCCAGTCTATGCAATACCTTCTCCCTGTTAAGATATCTGATGGTTATCTACTGGATAGCAAGTTAACTTAATTTGGTTTTTCATCTCTAGAGAAATTTTTACACCTCCCTAAAATATTTTTTATTGCTTATGTGATGCTTCACTCAATATGCATGCAAGTATGTGGCTGTATTACAATTAAAGAAATGTTCGAGGATAAACATTATAGCAATCGAGGACCACAAACCTGTTAATCTCTTTTCAAAAATTTGTTTCTTTCTTTTTTTCTATCTTTTTCCTCAATTGAAGTAGTCTAATCTGTGTGCTAGGAACATGAGGTGCACACTGAAATAAATCTATATAATCCATAAAGACACATTTTGCAAAGACAACTATGTTCTGAAGGGAAACGTTCTGGCTAGGGATGAAGAAGCAGTTTTCTTTTGATCAAGGAAGAAAAGACTGTATTTCACAAGTCAGCACATGAAGGAATAAAACCCACTAATATCTAACTTCAAATGTATTAGTAGGGAATTGTATCAAGACTATTCAGATTGTATACTTCAAACAGGACCCTGTATGGTTTAAGATGATGGAAGCAGAACCAGCTTTTGGACAGATAACTATGTTAGGTCATGCAGAACACTTGTCATCTGCTGACTGAGATGACTTCTAACTTATGCTGTACTAAATTCATATTGTTTGTGACAACTAGACTTGAAACAGACATTATGACAGAAGTTTTATTGTTGCTATTTGGATGTAAGTAGGAAGATAATAATGTATTATTCCCAATAAACAGAGAATAAGGAAGTAATTATTAAAGTTCTAGATATTTCCTACAACAGCCACTGGATGTTGTGAATCACATTTGGAGTAAACTAGCTCTTCTTATTTGCTCTAGGTTCAGTTTAGTTCCCGGTTTAGACACATGAATTTGAGATCCATAGATAAGTATGTAAAAGATAGCTGTGATGATTCTGAGCTTCACCAGGACCAAGTTCTTCTGTGCATCTGGTCACAAATTATTTTGGGACATGAACACAGATGCTTAGGTTATGATGCTTGTGAACTGAGCCTTCAGTTTCCTATTTGAATGGGGGAAAGATTGTCATTATGCATGATGTTTTCCATAAATGTATATTTGAGTTCAGAATTCTTGAACAGCTTTCCAAGTTGTTGGAATGGCTAAGAGGATGAGATTTCACAATTACGTATAGTTCATCATGTAAGTATGGTAATAATGATGGCTTCTTCGAAAGCTAAAGGCATATACCAAACCAAGTAGAAAGCAAGACTAGTTGCTTAAACATATTCTTAGCCTTCTTTTAAATACAGTCACTCCCAACAATTTAGGACTGACAGTAAATAATTTTTCTTCCTACTGAAACTATACAGAAGTGTTGCATTAAAAAAAAGAAAAAACAAAAAAACCCCACCAAAAATCCAAGAACCCAGCAACAAAAACAATTTAATTTATATCTATTAAATAAAAATGGTTAACTCATAACAAAATTGTGTTATTGGAAATTAATGGATGTTACTTGCCTGCAGCTTGCTATATGTTACTTTACATGATCACAATGTCAAAAAGTTGGAATACCACACTAAGAGATACTTGAATATCAACTCAGAACAAATTACCAAATACAGAATTAGCAAAACTGATTCCTGGAGCCGTTAAAAGGGGTTCTTTACACAGTTGCTGAAGCATACAAGCATTCCAAAGGTTGGTAGTTCTGAAGAGAACATTGCTAGGAGTGTAATAGTACAGAATGAAATAGTAAAAATTTTTTGACTGGGCTCCAGAGAATAACCGTAAGACAGCAAATTCAGGCATCACTTTGCTTAGAGGTCTATGTAAGATTAGCTAATAAAGCAGATGCTGCTATATATGCATTGAGCAGTGACAAGATGGGCAGCAGAAACACTTTGATCGTTGATGAAGAAAAGATATTTTTCAAAAATCCACAGACAGGATCTCATTTCAGTGCTTCTAGTTAGCTACTTAGAAAAAAGAACTCTAAGTAGAAATTAAATCAGTTGCTATTAAGAAAAAATAAATTATATATCTAATCACTGACGTACCATTTTTTCCCATATATTTTATCTAAATATTTTCTCTGAATATTCTTTTCATTTCATTATGATCAGCTGCAATGGAATTCCTAATGGAAAGTGTTGATGGCTACTCTAAGTCACACAAGTGGACTAAGGTAATGGGTCAGTTAACAGGTAGTTTTGGGGATGAATGGAAGAAATATTTTCATGAATTACTAAATTTTTGAATTTGCTAAAAGCAAAAAAACCAATTATGTTTACTGGTAGAAACAAAGGCAATGATCCCATGCATATATTATTTTGAGAGAAATAGTTGAAAATCTAAGCAAGGAAAAGCCTCTTCTGCTTATATTGTGATGTGGGATGGAATTACATGTATCTTTTAATGTAGAAATTATACAAATAAGATATGAGTGCTTATATAGTACGTGCCAACAAAGATGACATGACAACATCCCAGGTCCTAACTTGCTCATGCCTAAAATGTACTTCAGGCATTTACAGATCTTTTTAAACCTGAAGACAAATAAAAAATGAATTTTTAACATGAATGTATGGGTTATGAACATGTATTTATAAGAAAAAATGTAGGAGGAAGTAAATGCTCTTTAGCTTTCTTATTTCAGCAAGAACACATACTACTGATGATTGCTCCTTCAGAGCTTCTGAGACATTCTCTTGTCGATTCCTTTTCACATATATCTTTGTTAGTTTAGATGCTTATTCAGAGCTGTACAACAGCTTTGTCAATAAGGCTGCAGTCTAGCCCTAGCATATTTGTTTAACATTATAGCCAATCCATCCTAGAAACAGAAGTAATACCCAGTTGTTGACTCTCACTATCTCCTTTAAATATCAGCTTTCAATGTCCTTCAGCTACTGTCCTGATAACAGTATTGATTTTACTCTGAATCATTGCTGCTAAAAAAATAAACAAAACAAACAACACAATCAAACCCCCCTGAAACACAAAAACACTTAGGATATTTTTGTTCAGTTTCCTTGAACTGAGATTTATTTTTCTTAATATTTTTAAATGAACATGTTCAGGGTATTAGTCAAATTGACTTTTTAAATCCTTCTGCTTTTAATACCTTTGTTGCTATTTCAGAAATTCCAATTCCTGCCTTATTTTGAATTACTTTTCTTTTGATTTTTAGTGTTCACTTGGAAGTACTAGCCACTTTTGATAGCAAAGTTTTCCTCAGGAAAGAAATCTTGCAAGGTTTTTAGCTGCTTGTTTCAAAAATGAATACTTAATTTATAGAGCTCCCTTTGATATCTGTCCTTCTTACTGTACGCCAGAAGTTCAAAATGAAGATAACATAGCATTTTAATGTTTAAATTTTTATATGAAAATACGTGTGGCAGAGCAAAGCTTTTACTGGTTTCAGGGGTTCAGAAGTGGTATTAGATGTGGATGAAACATTTTGTTTAACTTCCCACTTCACAACAAATAGAAGAATTGTAACACAAAGGGATTTGAAGATATTTTCATATGAGATATAGTAAAAAGCCCCAAACTGGTTTAAAACCTCATTCTCTAGTAAGCAACTTTTTGCTAGTAAACTGCACTTTCCCCAAATAATTATTAAAATGCATAAGCTGAGAACATGTAAATGTATTATACTTTCACTGATGCTACTGGTTTGGACACTGAGGATGAGGCTTGGGTTTAGTTTGAATCCCTAAATAAAGTTGCCTACATCTTAATCTTATATTAAGATACCCAAAGTTATTCAAGGAACTCACATGGTGTTTAGAGGTATGATATAGGACTTATGGGAGATCCATGACTTTCTGGAACAACGGTGGAGACCAGGAGAGACACCCTGGTGCACCTCAAGTGACACTAGACACCCATGTTTGGGAAACTGAACTGAATGACTGAAAAATACAGCAATGAAATCTAGGGAGCAGTTCAGCTCTCTCTAAAGTGAACCCCTTGGACTCATTCAGTTGTCTACACATAGACAGCTAATACTATTTTCAATTCTGTGGGGTACACTTAACCTGGTCTTTAGCTTCCATACCAACACACTTCTACTAAAAGCTCCAGACTGATAGTATACCCAGATGATTTTTATTCATTCCAGGTTGGTACAGTGGCATGAGTCAAGACTATGGAAAAAAAAAAGGTTTTCTCCAACTTCTCTGCATGATCTTGTGACCTAGCAAACCGCAGAACAAAGAAATGAGGTGTTGAATGAGCATCTCAAAAGCCCAAAGAAGAAAAAATATAAAGGAAAAACATAAGTAGTTTTTCTCCTAGGGATCTCTTTCCTAAATGAACAAGACGGAAACTAAAAGAACAGAAAAAGATATCTGCAAAACAGATTGACACACTGAAAGATTTAGAACAGAGGCTGTCAGAAAGGAATGAGGATCTTGGATTCCCGGAAAGATTACAGCCTAGTGGCAAGCAATACAATAAGAAAATTAAGGTACTGTATATCTGTGTTCCTTAGAGTGAAAGACATTCTTCTAGTCTTTACATTAATACATTATTTTTCTTACCTATTGTGCCAGTACTCAACACAGGTAGTAATCTGCAAACATTAATAGTAGTATTAAGCCCTATGTCACAAAAAGTAGAAAGTTGTGTATGTAAAGTTGTCACTTTAAAAAGGAATGTAGTTTCTATATTTGTCTGTCAGAGTCCCAGGACTTTCACTGATTTGTCGATCAGAGTCCCAGCAAAGGACTTTCACTGTGTCAGATACACAAAAATGGAAATTAGTTATTTATTGAGAGCAACAGAACAGATTTGAGATTGCTGTTGATAAATTCACTGACTACAATAGTGCTACTAATTAAGGTTAATATTTCTAGCAACAATAATAATAATAAGACAGTTCAGGGGTAACATTCACCAGAGGGTGAAAGGCACAGTGTTTACCCAACAAAGCTTCCCTGCCTGGGATGGAGGAAGAGAACGCAGCCCATCAACTGGTCTGTCAGGTATTGAGATTCTTCTCTCCCAATTTAACAGTCATTTTCTCTGTCTTTTTATTCACAAAATGACAAGGTTTCCCTCGCCTAGGTGATGTATAGTATGATTTGGGTGGAGAGGCGAGTGCTATAGTCGTATATGTTTAGCATGATCTCGAGAATCTTCATTAGCATATACAGGGGTGTCGAATTTAATATGCATTTCACAGGTAATGAGGCAGAGGTCAGTCATTGGGCACACTAGATTTTTTGAAAAACAAAGAACTACACAGATTCCTGTTATATTGTCTTCAGTGACGGAAAGCAGGACTGTCCTGCCTACACAGGGCCCCCCTCCTTATCTGCATCCCGTGCTGGCCAGGCGAGTCTCCGCTCCTTTGCCCTGAGCAAGAGATAGCAAGACCAGTCTTAATTGTTCTTTGAGCACAGACACTTCACCTCACTATTCAAATTCAACAAAAGTAGAGTATATAACTGTTCAAATTTGAATATGAACAATTCCAAGTTTGGGGGAAGGGGGTTGAAATCGTTGAAATCATGCCGTTTCTTGTAAAAAGTGATTTAAAATACATTTAGATTAGTCAAACCTAAGGGTAACTGGTAAGTCTGGGCTTTGTTTGATTAAACATAGACATCAAATAGTCACCTACACTTGCCTTTGTAATCAACTTAGAGAAACAGGGACTTCTAGAATACTTCATTGCATCCTAATATAAATGTTTCACATAGGTCAATGAATCAATTATATCCTAATTTCACTATCCTGGCTATAAAGGGAGTTTTCTGTTAATGTCTATATCTAAGCTAATCATATTTTAGATGTCTAAAATTAGGTAACAAAACCCACACTTTAATTTATCTCTGCAAAAGAGCCATTTCAAAGAACCTTCAAAGGCACACAGCATCTTCAAAGTGGAAATGGTAAACAGGAGTTTGCTGACATAGAGTTGGCTATGAGAAAAAAAAAAAAAGAAAAAGAATACTGTAAAAAGTGGCAAATTACAGTTACGAGCTAATTTAGGACTGAAGGAATTAAACTGAAAATTCAAATGAAATCAACAGCACCTGGTAACTGTCAGTCTGAAGAGTAATGCTGGACAACATAAGGATTTATTGAAAAGAAAGCATTCTAATTGCTTAAACATAGATGTTTAGTAGCATGTAAGACACACAACTGTATTCCACCTGTGGTGCAACCACTACTCAAAGAGGAAGAGATCCCACAGATCCTGTGTCATATCTGTAGGTGTTGCACTCAAAATCCTGCTGTGGGGCATGAGGACCACACCTTATTTGCAAAGTGAGAAACTTACAGTTAATCTAATTAAAATCTTAATTGGAATTAGATCTTAACAGTCTAATCTAAGACATGTTATTAGTTTAGTTACAATGATAGTAACAGTATATACAGGTTAAACTGATACAAGCTTTCTACTACCTATCTCTTTCTTTGGTGATATACTTTCCTATAGTTTTAATGTCCAAAGGTCATTGGATTCAGTTGCGGAGGGGATTTACAGTTGTTGGTATCCCAAGTTCTTTGCTGGCAGAAGTATAATGTTGATGATTGGATCTCTTTTTATTTGACAAGAGACAAGCATGACATTTATATTTATGTTTTCTTTCTACTTAATATAGGATCTATTTGTGGTCACTTTTCATGTTTGCTAACACATTCTGTGTCTTGCTTTTGTCTTGTATAGTTCATACCACATATGAATTCATCATATATTTAGTGACTTGCATAAACTGCAAGTCTGCATTTCTTTTAATATCATTAATTGATATTTGGTGATTTTTTTTATAGCCTTGGGCCTCTTGTATCACCAGGTGCCTCTTTCCTTATTATATTATATGTGCATTCAGCACCCCTACTTTTGAGAACTCTATCTTCCTCTACACTACATAATTATGCCAAGGATATAAATATTTCATTCTACACAGAATAACTACTTGTTTGTTAGTACTACCTACTATCGGTAGAAAATTATGGTTAAATCACAGAAATATATCCAGCTAAATTATAATAATTGACGACATTAATTTATTAGTAGGTAACTACTTTATTTGATGGTGTAATTAATTATGAATCAAAAAGAAAAAAGAAAAAAGAAAAAGAAGAAGAAAAAGAAAAAGAAAAAGAAAAAGAAAAAGAAAAAGAAAAAGAAAAAGAAGAAAAAAGAAAAAAGGTAAAGGAAAAGGGAAAGGGAAAGGAAAAGGAGAAAAAAAGAAGAAGGAGAAGTAGAAGAACGAGGAGAAGAAGAAGAGGGAGAAGAAGAAAAGAAAAAGAAGAAAAAGAAGAAGAATAAGAATAAGAAAAAGAAAAAGAAAAAGAAGAAAAAAGAAAAAGAAGAAGAAAAAGAAAAAGAAGAAGAAAAAGAAAAAGAAGAAGAAAAAGAAGAAGAAAAAGAAAAAGAAAAAGAAAAAGAAAAAGAAAAAGAAAAAGAAAAAGAAAAAGAAAAAGAAAAAGAAAAAGAAAAAGAAAGCTATCCGGTTTCATGTTTCCATGTTTTTCCTGCATCAGGTCGTGGTATCAGGTCACCTGTAACATGATTTGGACTGGAGGTAAACATATGAGTTTGACATTTCTATTGTTACATGACAAAGACTTTGCATTGTTCGTTGGCTAATTTTAACACTCGGAAAGCATACTCTATTTCACTTAGATCCGCCTTGACCAATAACATTCATGTAGTCAAACGAAAAGGATCATTGCAACAACACATAAAAGCTTGTAGTTGGAATTTTTAGGTAAGGATTCTTGGATTTGTACCTTTCTTAATTTGTTTTACTGTGAAAAGAATCTTTATTGTACAAGTTATTGTTTTCTACTCCAGATACAAACCCGACTATCAGATGAGACTGAAAATTCTGTTTCCTATATTTAATAGTTATAAACACTGACAGGTTCCTGAATTAGACCTATCATTGCCTGGTCATTTTTTCTTCTATGATTCAGATCTCAAAACACCTCAGATTTTTACCTCATTGGTAAAATACATGCCTGTAGACCATGTTCTTGCTTGATTAGTATCTCTATATTGCATTTTTCAAACTCATTTTTATGATAATCAGAAAGTAACCTTATTGCATCATCATATATGATTATTTCTGCATTTTATTCCTCTGTCTATTTTTTATCTATTCAGTGATTATTTCTGCATTTTATTCCTCTGTGGATTTTTTATCTATTCATTATAGTGGCTCATTCATTTTTGAAGAGATTAATTCTTTTCATTATTGAATGTTTTCTCCTTTTAGCTGTAGTTTTATTTCCCACAGGTGTTCTTACAAACAGTATATATTTTTAATAAAGCTGTTGATTAAAATAGTGACTTAAATATTCTGTCAAAGATTAAAGTATGGATTGAGCAAGTTTTGGGGTTTTATTTTGTTCAGTTTATGTTGGTATTTTTAAATCTGTTAACAGTCTTCCAAACACTTAAAACGAACTTAAGTGTGAACTACTTTATTTTTTAACATGAAACATAAGGGTTTTTTTCAACACAGACCAGAATTATAAGGGAAAAAAAAAAATCATTATGCTTATTGCCTAAACTAATCTTCAAATAAAAAAATTATTTCTTTACTCGTCCTCTCACTCCTGACTACCAGTTCAGGAATAACATTTTTAACTGTAAATATTTTTTGGAGGAGCATTACATCATAGTTTTCTTATTCCATTCCCTATTCATCTTTGCACAACCAACAAGACTCAGTTACTTATGGTGTGAAGGACAAAACTGGGAAGGGCTTAAAAGTGGAGGGATTTCTTTGTGAAGTCTGCAGCTAATGGCATGCATCGATTCAGGCACTCAGGGCTGAGCAAAAAAAAACAAACAGGCAAACAAAAGAATAAATAAAGGGGAGAGAAAGAAAAGGGAAAAATTCTCTCCAGTGGCCAGCCTCAAAGAACGATGGGCACCTCAGGCAAGTCTCCTTCTCTGGACATCCTCCAGCACAGCACACAGGGATGATGCTTCATCACTAGTACAATTATGCTTTTCATTGAGACCCACTCAAAATCCCCATTGGTAGTTTCTGTTTATGAGTCTGTTGGCATTGGCAGGGGCATACCTGATAAGGGCTGGATACTGCGCACTAACTGGCCATTAAATTCTGGGTAGTTATATTGCTGGGTAATAACAGATATTAAAGAGACTATTAATTTATTGTTATATCTAGGTTTTCTTGTAATATGATTTCATAGATAGGGTGGGTTAACTTTAGCAGCAAACAGATGCCAGCTGCTTACTCACTCCCTCTCCTCAACAGAATAGGGAAGAAAATAGGATGAAAAATCTGTGGGTCAAGAAAAGGATAGGGAAACTGTGACCATTTGCCACCACAGCCAAAACAGACTCAACTTGCGCCATCCCTGCAGCTCCTCCACTGCCAAAACCTTGCCATTTACCCCCAACACAATAGGCTAAAAGGTGTACATTGAAAGGATCCTAGTGCCAAGTTACAGATTAAAACTACTAGCAAAAGTGTGAGGAGACTGGGAAACAACAGCGTGATTTAACATCAGTGGCAATTGTTTTCTGTAAGAAATATAGTATGATAATGATTCACATCCTGCCAGTGCCAGGCCATGAGGGTAAGGGTATTTGGAACACCAGGGTAATGGCACTGTACAACAGTCTCAGGGCGTGGAGATAATAGATGACAAGGTTGCAAATGAATGGAGGGCTACCGAGTTAAGATGGAGGGCCCTTAACACTGGCAAGTTTAAAGCACTTTAAGTGGGGTGCAACACATTCAGGAGCCTTTCTTTTCCCACCGTGAGGTTATACTGCGTTGCTCTTCCTTACAGATGCGGAGACCTGTTCACTAGTACAATGGTTTTTATTTGGTACATCAATAACTAAATATTATTGGCTTATCATTTAATTGCTTTAATTATTGAAATAGAAGTCACTAATTTATTAATTGTTTGAAAATTTAAGTATAAAATGACTTTTTCATCTGTTCTATCTCTGTCATCTTTATCTTTTTTCTTGTGCTTACTTAATACAGACTTACGGTTTGTTTTTTTTAAACCCAGACTAAGATAACTTTTCTTTCATATTCCAGTTAAGTGGATTTACAAATGAAGTTAAAAAAAGAGGCAAAGTCAAGAAAATGTAGGAACTAATTTGCTTTCAGCATAAAGGCAGCTCCTCTCTGTAGACACAGATACTTTTAAGAACTTTTAATAAGACTGCAGTAGTGTGTATGTATTTGCTCTCAATTTATTTTGGCAGTAGTTGTGTTCTGATGCTAGTTTTTTTGGCATGCTGTGAGGAAGGAAGATGAAAGGCTTATACTACCTTTTATACAAGTAACAGTTACCTATTCTCTGTTCAAAATAAATTGTGCATTTTGTTCTAGTCTTTGATACAATAAAGTTAGCAAAATACTCTAAGGCATGTAGTTAATGTAAACAAGAAAACATTTAATGTAACATTTGTGGGGAGATGCTTTATGAGCTTTAGATCACTTTGTGTACCAATTCTAATGCATTTTATGTTGCATCATTTTATTGAAATAATGAGTGATCAATGGCTTGCAAATGGATCACTGTTCCTTTGAATCCTCTTTCCTTCACTTCTGATACTAATATTGCAGAGATAAATGCATTCCAAGCTTCAAACCTCTTGGAGGATGGGTGGGGGAGAGGATTAAAAAGATTCTAAGGCTCTGTATAGATTCTGACATCCTTTGCCAAGCTTTGATGCCACCACATGCTGCTTTGGCTGTTGCTACCTGGGCTAACATCAGTCTTAATGGCACACTTTCAATGCCCACCCCAAATCAGAAACCAGATGCTCTGATCTCTGCTGCTGTTAGGTTTCACTGCACCTTCCTTTGGGGACCTGAAGCTTGTATTGCCAGATGCCAATTCCTCTGACTAGAAGCTGCTTGCAGCAACTGACTAAATGTTACTGAACTCAAATACAGTCTCCATGCTGGCTGTCAGCATTTGTTTTCATGAACAGCCTGAAAGTACTTTGCATACTATTATAACGTGGTTTGAGAATAGATATACTGCCCAGTGAATCTATGGCTGGACAGTTTTACTTCTATACTTCACATTCATGCATAGGAAACTTCCAGTGCAGATTTATTCCTCCCTGTATTTCAAAGTCTTTGTTTTATTTAGATTTCCTATTTCCTTCTACAATGAATAAACTCACATAAAATGCTAAAGGGGGAAAAAAAGAAACATTCCAAGATTGATTTTGTGAATTAATTTTCAATATGTGCTGTAGACTTCTGGTTTTGAATATAATAAATATTTTTCTCCCCAGAAGATAAAATGTTTCACTGAGAGTTAACTGTGTTCAGGAAGACTGACAGCTGAGGACAAAACAATACTTTAAAAGGCACACACTAAATAAGGTTGGGCTTTATTTTGTGCAATATCTATTTATATGGGAATAGATTTCTGGAGCAAAGTTACACCTTAACTTAACTGTGTGGAACACTAAGGGTTAAGCAGTTAAGCAATACTTAGAAAATGACAACCTGAAAGTCAGTTAAAGGTGAGTTCACAATTGAAGTGTGCCTGAAAAAGTAACATGTGAATGTGGAGCATGTCAAGATAACACGGTATACCAGGAGACTGAGTAGCTACCTGGAAGCTGTGTGAGGTCAAAAGGCCAGAATGCAGCTCATTGAGGAGAGACAAGTTGATTGCCACATCCTAATTTGTGTGCAACAAGAAAGTGCAGAGAGCAGTTGAAATCTTGTTCCTGGAAGAACCATTATTCTGAAAGGAGGCGCTGAAGACAAGTAGGGAAAAAAGCTTAAGTAGTTGGGTGTCAATGGTAGAAGAGTGTATGGCTTTTGGGGTCAGTCTAGAGATTTTAGCATTTTAGAATACTGTGTGTATTGTAGCTTAAGCTATATTTGTGTAAGTGTCGAGAGGTGAGGACAGGCACTTCCCCCCCAACCCCATAATCTGCCCTGCCTATGCTTACAGTGATAAAACTGAATTCAAGAGATAACAAAGTATTACTCTCTGAGTTGGCATTACATACAAATTGTAAACACTAGAGAGAAACTTTACAACTCAGGTCTCAACTAAAAAGATTAAAAATGGGAAATATTATTTAAAGTAAAAATTCATCCATATAAAATAGTTATTTAAACTTGTATATCTGATACATCTGATTGTCTTTCTTGCTATTAGTGAACTGAGCTAAAGTATTCACATCTAAGTTTTAAACATTTCCAAAGAAAGATGAGAATGCTTAAAACTTCCATTTTTATGACTGAAACAGGGGGTGGAAGACTGTATGTATTAGATCAAATCAAAGCAGACAGTTTCACTTAGAATATCAGCCATAAAATATTCAACTTTGATAATACTCAGGTTGAGTAGAGCTTGTAATGATACGTAAGTTATACATAACTGTAAAAGATTAAGGCTATTAAAATAAAGGATGAGCAAAGGATGACTAAAATGTCCAGCTGTCTAGTAATAACAAATACTTCCCAGATTGTTCCTTTTTATAGTAGTGCTGTCATAGGAGGAAGATTGGGGAATTTCCTCAAACTCTGACAGCAAACTCTGGCGTTTTGTTCTGCATCTCAGTCAGGGACAGGCAGGAAGGGAACAGTACACAATGTGATGTTAACGGAAAGGCTGTGAGAAAGCTCTTCGAAGGAAAAGCGCTTCTATAGATCCTAATCTACCGCTTCTTTTTTCCTGTTATATCTATGTGAGCTTGTTTAACTATACATGTCATGTTCACTTCTCAAACATGTAAATTCCATCTTGTGCCAGAGTGTGTTTGCTTATTGTCTACGTTCTTCTAGACCCAGTCATTCCAGCTTGCTCTATGAGAGCACTGAAAAGTTTTCTTGTGATGTAAATCCATAACATGTGTGTGCAATTCTGTAAATCATTGTTATATGCTTTTTCACTTACAAAACACTGAATGCAGACAGCTTTAGTCTTGAACTTCAGCTACAGTCAGTATAGCAATCACTACTCTTTCTTCAGTGCAGACCTAGATGAAATGGTTGTTGTCTTGTACAGAAAAACATTCTGCAAATGCAAGTAAACTTAGTAGAATTTATGCCCACCTTAAGCACACTGTTGTAAAAAAAGTGATGGAAACATGCTAACTTTCAAGTGCCCAATACTGTAAAAGTATTCAAAATTTCTTGGACCATAGTTAGCTCTGTTAAAATCTACTAGCCTTATGCCTTTTGTATTACTTGCAGGAAGCTAAATACCTGGGCTGCAATCCACGGCCTCAAACCTGTAACAATAGCTAATGATTTTCTCTTAGATAATAGAGCTTGGACTGCACAGTTCATATACTGCTTAATGAATTCCCACCATCAGCTTTGTGTTTCTGATTTGTTGTCGTAGGTTGGGCCGGACTGGCCCAAGCAAGCCAAGAGATAGATGTTCCCTGTCTCCTGCTGAGCGGGAGAGAGAGAAGAAGAGAGACTAGTTTAGTAAGAACTAAACTACTTTAATGAAATATAAAGAATAAAATAACAAAAAAGAAAATAATGAAATATATACAAAACCGTATCAAGCTCCCAGGATGACAATCACATCACCAGCAGGCACTGGGGAAGTCCCAGACTGGACTCAGCACGGAAGGCAACTGGATTCAGGAACACACGGGTTGGGATCAAAGGCAGACAAACTGACAAAGTCTTCCTCGGACGCCGGCCATTGAAGAAGGACAGCCAGAGCCCCAGCAAGAGCAAAAGCCCGAGCAAGAGCAAGAGCCCAAGCAAGGGCGCTGACCCTTTGATCCCTCAGCTTTGATACTGAGCATGAGGCAGATGGGATGGAATACACTGTTTGGTCAGTTTTGGGTCACCTGTCCTGTCCTCTCCTTCCCACAGGTGGGACCCCTCTACGCTTTTCCACTTCCGATCCTCCAACGGGGCAAATAACAAAGTTGGCTGCCCTTGGTCATTATAGCAATAAGTATAAGCAAGGGCCTCTCTGCATACCGTGCCTTGGCATCAGCTATAAACATGGGTCTTATCACTCCGAGAAAGAGCAGTTTTCTGCACAATATGTTGCTAATTTCAGCAGTTAGAAGAGCAAAATTGGTCCTGTTTTACCTTAAACCAGGACATTTGTCAACACAAATGTGTTGAAAACAGACTTCTATGAAAGCTTCTCTAAAAATAATTTCTTACTCCCTCATATATAATTATTTATACAGAATATTACTTGTAGACCATGACTGTATTGTAAGTCTTGTGGAAGATGCTGTATTTGAGGAATTAGTGATCCTGAACAATGTTGACTGCCATTTTGGGCCTTGTGCTAGGGCCTGAGTTACCCATATGTTAGCATCAGTGACCACTATGTAACCCCAGGTACACAATGATGGAGAACTTGCTGGAAGGCTCTGAATACGTACCATTCCTGGCTACACTTCCTAGATACCTGTAGCTAGATCTGCTCTGGTGGGCATTAAGAAAAAGACTTATGAAAGAAGATGTGTAGTTCTGTTTGTTACCCTAGATACAAAGAGCCACAGTACTATGTGTAAGGGTGAACCTCTCCACAAATGGAATCTGCACAACGTGCTGTGGCTGTTCATCTGGGGTCCCTCTGATGCTGCATGAGAGAGGGCTGCCCAGCATCTGAAGGAATGTAAGGTTTACTTGTTATCTATATTTCTCTCCTTATTTTCTATCATGTTATTACTGTTGTTATTAAATCATTTTTGTTAGACCATTTGCTGCTATGTCTTTCTTACTGAGATCCAGTAAGAGCCCTGCATCTGTCGTGTTGCAGAACAATGAGTGACAACTAGCTGTTACTCAGAGCCTTTCCTGGTAGGTTTTCCTGGTAGGTTTTCAGTTGTTCAAAATGTGTGTAGGTAAATTAAGTAATTTTTTTGCTCTGAAATCTATTTTAGCCAAAATATTATCACTATATTAACTGATAGCTAACAATTTCTTTTATTTCATTATTCAAAGGTAAAAAACAACAAACAAAAAATAAAAAGAGTAAAACAAGCAAAAAACCAGTTAAATTCCACTCCCTTTGAACCGATGCCGTCCCAGAAAAACTATGCTGTTCATAATTGTACCAGTTAGATGTTACAAACCACTCAAGAAGGGAGTGCAAGCAGCAGCAAGTCATTCTTAACAGCATTCTTAATATAATTCTTAATGAATGCATCGGTGTGTATGTTCATTTAAAATTTCTATTTTAATGGATCTTAGATATGTTATTGTATATATCTTGTCATATCTATAAAAATACAATTTCCCATTCTGAAATATGGTCAAAATTAAGACATTATATATGATAAAGCCATTTGTTATCCAATATTGCCAGAGTAGTAAGAGTGGTAGCAGAAGTGTCTGATTATTATAATTTCCATTTGTCACCCAAGGAAAGAGTTATTCATCTGATCTGAAGGTTCATTTATTTAATGAGACCTATGCTACAAGTATTCATTTCCTTACACTTCCCTTTATATGGTTTATTTCTTCACTCATTCACCTGCAGGGCTGTAATGGTGTGCTGAGCTATAAAATGAGCATTCTTCACTCATATAGTCCATTTTCTACTTGTATGTAAATTTGATGATACCACTATAAATTATCTTTTTTTAAATCTATTTTTTACTTTGTTGTCATCTGTGGATAGTTTCTTTCTATAGTAATGATTAGCAAATTAGGTTAAATTAACCAGGTTCTTGGTTAAGGCTTTTAGAATGCCTTATCATATTGTTCAATGAAGCAGCACTGAGATGTAATAGTTTTGCATTTATGGTTAAGATAATTTAAATTTTTTTTCATGTCTTCAGTTAGTTTTTTCAGTTCCATCAAGATCATAAAAATGTCAGGTAAAATAAAACGATAGATTTTGTTATATTGTCTAAGAGTTCATCATAACTCTATTTAGCAGTATCATAGATATAGCCTCCTTATCTCTCCTTATTACTATTTTTGGTAATATAATGTGAACAGTTAAATTAAAAAAGAAGGGTGAGAAAACCAAAACCAACTTTGAAGTGCCTTGTTCCCTCCTTTAGCACTCTCAGCTTGACTCTGGAATCAATATTATATAGTTTAACTGATTATCACTTGAAAATTGAGAATATTACTTTACCATGAAAATTTGGAAACTTAATAAACTTCCTTTTAAGAAATTTTTAAGATGAGCTACAAACCATATCAAAATATGACACATTTGCTAACATAAACTAAAAATTCTAGTGTGGCTAAATCAAAGACTCTCACGCTTGCCCTCTGTATAGTTTTGGGTGAGATGAAAAAGATCCTCACTGGATGTTCTGTAGCTTCTAGATAGAATCACTTAAATTATGCTTCTGCTTTTGCTCCACTTAGTAGAAATTCAATGCCATAGGAAGTCTGTAACATTAACAAACATTTTCTGGTCACGGATGCGTACAAGAAGTAAAAGCTATGAAGATTGTCTAGGAAGGGTAAGAGTTAGAACGGTGAAAAGTCCTAGCAGTAAACCAAAATAAAACTAGTCTTAGTTGTGCCACATGAGCTTCAGAGACTGCTAAAGCAGGACTGAAGACCTGTCTGACAAAACAGGTTGAAGGCAGCTTTCCCAGATATCTTCTGTACAAACAGGGAAATAATCTATGCTTCAAGTTAGTATAAGAATTCGGCTGAAGTGGAGGAGTCCTAATTTTTTCAGGGTAGTTTCATGTTGCACCATGAGGAGATGATAATTGTCTCTGTATACACTGCATGGACAATTCCAGTCCAAAAGCGAGTTTTGGAAACAATGGAGATGGCAGATGTCTGGAGCTTGACCTTTGCACGGAGTGCTGCTTCTAGGGAGATGAACTGGACTGGGAGGAACAATACATTAGGAAGATAATCATGCACCATGCATGGGGTGGAACAACCTATTTGGAGGGGGACCTAGACAACCAATGTGGAAACCAACTCCACATTGTGCTTCTGCTTACAAACTCTAAATAGAAAAATGAGGTTTGGTCTGGAAAAAAAGAACTACAGAATTGAGACAAAGATCCTTGGAAATGTACCTACAAATGCATGGAAATTCTTAAGAACCAGGACAGGTATACCCAAGACTTATAACTGTGAGCAGCTGTACAGCATAAAACAAGCATGACTTTCTGTCCAGCTTTCACTGAATAGCAATCTCCCTGATTGCAACAGAATTTGAGACTGAGTGAAGGCGACTGTGGAGGAGTGAGTGAGTATGTAAAAAAAATCAGTTAGGGTAAAAACTTTAATTTTATTTGTACTTAAATAAAAATTGGTGCATAAATCCACTATAAGTTGTGAACTCCTCTGTGTTACCCATGACAGAAAAAAAAATGTTGTTTTGAAAGATAAAAAAGGAGTACAAACCACCAAGGACCTGAAACGGTTGGAAGTGACGCCTCAAGGTAGTAATAGAAGATAGGTTCTTCTGTGGACAATTTTTTCTCCTCCTCTTGACTCTCCTGTACAGTATTGGTCCAGCATTAAACGGAGAGATGTTTCATGGCAATTCCATCGGTATCATGAGTAGAATTTCTTATTCTCTTCCCAGGGGATACACATTATCTAGATAGAGCAAATGAGCTGTAGAGCTGGGCTGTAAAAAGCAAGAATAAAAAAATGAAAAAAAAAAAAAAAAGGAAGGCTTTTATTTTTTCCTGTAGTATCTCTGTGTAGGCAAGAGGAAAAATCTGGGCAACAGCAAAAATTAAAAAATTCTAGATATGAGTTCAGGACATTTGTAAGGTTGTGGTTAGATACTGAAGGTGAAGAGAAAGATCATGATGAAGACAATTGTTCAGGACTGAAGAGTTAAAACTGGCCCTATTTATCAGAAATCCCCAAAATCAAGATTCCCAAGATGAATTATGGGATAAATAGAAATAATACATTGTATTCTTTGGAAGATATTATTGACTGTTAATTTTCAAATAATAAGCGACTCTGTGAAAGAGACGAAGGAGCTATCTGTGGAGACAGTATTCTTGCTGCTGGATAAAGCTGACCATCAGAATAAGCCTAAAATGACAGATGCATTGCAGGCAGCCAAAATGAGAGAAAGAGAGAACAAGCCAGGAAAAAGCATACAACATAGGGCACAGACTGTGTTCATGAGTACAGCAAATTAATGGAACTTGAATGAACTGGAAATAAATTCACAATATAAAGCATGAGACTCAAATACTTCAGTACCTTTTTGGAAAAAACATGCATTATTTGAGAAATAATTCAAGAAAGACTGATCCAATTTACATCCATTATTTTAATGACTGTTGGCTTTAAGACTGTTTTTGTAAGGATGGTGATAAATTTTGGAAAATATTTTAAGCTTCAGAGATTAAAGAAACAAAATCTGATATTAAAAGACCTACTTTTGTGAAAAAGGAAATGGAATTTTAAAATTTATCTCAGAGTGTATGTTCAAAATGAAATTCTCAAAACAACTGAATCAACAGATTTTTTTAAATTTAATTATTTTTTTAATGATTCAGTCTGACTAATAGCTTTGGGGTTTCTATGTTAAATCAATATTTACAGGTAGCAGAAGTGCAAATTAACAGGCTTGCAGACAAGGAAGTATATTGGCAAATTTAAAATAGTATTTAGCCTCTGAATACTCTTTCCAATTCTGTAAGTCTATCATAAACTTTTAATCTATCCCCAGACTCCTCAGAATTTCTGAATGTTTGAATTTATAAAAACTATACGTTGTTTATTTTTTCAACTGCTTAAGTGCAGATCTAACAATCACTAAGGACTTCCAAACTGTTCTTTCAATTGTATCTGATTAATTCATAGCAGGCCGCAATTTTTCTGAGTTCTTTTTTTGTTACAGATATGGCAGGAAGAGCTGTTCATGTTTCCCTTGTTACTTCCAACTCCACTTGAGCTTTGCTTTTCCTGTTTCCATCCCTGCATACTCAGGTGATATTTCAATACTCCTTCTGGATTCCATCCTCACTTACACCTCCTGTACACTTGATTTTTTGCATTTGAGCTCAGTCAGGTGTTCCTTAGTCAGCCAACTTTTTTGACCTTCCAGTCAGCTTGACCTTCTGCCCTGTGATATGGACCGCTCTTGTGCCTGAAGGAGGTTGTCCAGGTTCTCTCCTTGGCATCTTTACTCTTCAGGGCAGTGTCACAGGAAATGCCAACCCGATTCATGAACAAAATGAAACCTGCGTTCTTAAAGCCCAAGTTTGCAATTCTGTTTTTTATTTAGTTGATTTGTCTCAGTAGCCACCACTGTTCTCTCAGTAACAACACCATATTCTGGCTGCTGCAGTCAAGTCTGTCATCAACTTTATATCCCCAACATTTTTTTTTCTTATTTGAGAGTGGTAAAGTTCTCATTTAATCAGCTTCTTAGTCACCAGTGTCAAACTATTTGACATTCTCCAGAAATCCCCAGGATTGCTTATATTGCTTTCCAGGAAATGCTGTGGTGATCAATCTCCCATCAGAACTATGGCGTGTGACCAGCTTTGCTCCATCACTCCAGACTCCTTTCCTCCCTGTGCTCTGTTAACTCCTCAAGTTCCGTTCAGTCCCTTTGGTGATGCAAGTAGTGGCACTCTGCGTATGTGTGTGTGTGCGCGTGCTCATGTGTTGGGGAGGGTATGGTTAGTACAGAGCATTTTTTCTCTTCCACTCTTTTCACACTTGTCCTCTGGTGCAGCACAGGCTCTCTGCAGGCAGCAGAGAATATCTATTTACTCAGGCGCAGGGTCCTCCTTGGGCTGCACTGTGGTTAGCTGCTCCACTGTGGAGCTCCTCCTCTTCTGATCTTGGGGCTTCCTCTGTTGTTTTGCACTTTGTTTGTCCCCTCCTCCTCTGACTCTCATGTTTTTTTCCCTTCCATAACACATTTTAACAAAGTCACCACCACCTTGACTGCGGGGCTCAGCCCTGCCTGCGGTGGGTCCATCGGAGTCAGATGGAACTGTCCGTGTCAGGCATGGGGCAGCCCTGGCCTCTTCTTACAGAGGCCACCCTGCAGCCCCCACTGCCAACACCTGGGCACCTACACCTGCTGTATCAAAAAATATTGACAATCTGAGTAAAAGTCAAAGTAATGGCTAACAGTATCTCTTGGAGCTCAGGTAGAAGGTAAGATATGGATTATTGGACTTGACACTGATGTGAACTGAAATGGAAAAAGGAAAATATGCTGCTGATCCTTCAGTCTCATACATAGGGACGGATTTTGAGAAATGTTAACACTAGTCATACAGAGACACTTAAAGGAATTTAAAGAAAACAAAACTAAACATTTTAAAAACTAGAGTCTGGTGGTTTACTAACCACATTAGTTTCATAGTTTTCTAATCCACATTGGGAATATTTGTGTAAATACACATGAAAGAAAATCATTGTTATGTGAGCAAGTAATAAAATCTAAGGGAAAATTTTTAAAATGCTAAACTAGATTGTACATTGAAGAAATTAAATTCAGAACGAGGCAACTTTGAAATTTATCTTGTGAACATTTATACCCTCTTCTCAGCATTGTGGCTATTTCTATGCTTGTTTGAAAAGAAAGAAAGCTTGAGAAAAAAAGTACAAACAGATTGCCTGATCAGCTGTGGAAACATACAGTGGGGGAAAACAGTGTGCTGGTCCAAACATGAGGAATACAGATATGACAAATTCACTATTCCCCATACTCCAAATACATTCCTCAGTCTTTCGGAATCACTTCTTTCAGGCTTTTTTGTGATTTATGTATTTAACATGTTATGTAGGACATACAGAAGACGGAATTCCTAAGCCAATGGGTAAGAGGAAAGCAAAACAGAAATAATTATTAAAAGCTATACAAGAACTTTTTTGTTCCATTTAGTTATATTTTGGTTTTGTTGCATACAAAAAGACACTGATAACTTATTGAAAACCTAGCAGCAATAAATTTCGCGACAGGAGAAGGAGAAAAATTCTAGAACGTATAGGTGCCTGTTTTTCTCTAAAAGCTGTGTTTGAAAAAAACCCTGTGAGAGATAAGTTTGTTTTCATTTGAAAAGGACTTGCTTTGTGTTTGAACTCTAGTTGGGAAGACAGCCTCAGGGTGAAAATGAAATGAGTTTAGCATGCCTTTATGATGTGTACAAATTAACAAAAACCTGTATTATAGGAATTCAGGACTTAACAACCAAATCACATTCCAGTGTTTCTTCTGATTTGTTATCCAAAGTCATTACTCCTAAAGTGTTACTCTGTTATCTGTTTTTCATAATTCTCCTTTTTTTTTCCTTTTTTTTTTTTTTTTTCTCAAGTCAGTGTGGTTTTGGTACAGCAAAAAGCCTGATAAGTACATATACAAAGGAAATGTTAGAGAATGTTCAAGGCACAAAAATTTAAGTTATATTCAGGCCTGGGGTTACAAATTCTGTTAATGGAACAAGAAATGGCAAGAGCTGGGGTTTGAAATTAATCTCCCAAATCACACCTTCCCTTTTACTTTAAGATCATCACAGACTCCAAGAAAAAAAAGTCACAGGATCTGATTCCATCTATTTAAATAACTCATTTTCCCTTGTTCTTCCAGGTCTTTGATGCCTGTCTGCAGAATCAATTTTGCTAAAAAGGCTCTTAACAGGGACAAAACATAAAAAAATAAAAATTAGCACTGATGGAGGAATGTCTGCTGTACAAAGAAAATTCTGAGACGCATATATTTTCAGTTTCAGAACTTCATTCATTTTGCTTTATACTGGTTGTCAGCAAGATTTTTTTTTGTTTATTTACAGCCTGAATCTTAATGGCTATGTGTTTTATACCATTTTGCCCAAGAACACACTCCAAGCACTGTATTGTCTTCATTACACCTGTATGACATATGACACAAAGTGTTCTAGCTAATAGTATCTGTCCTACTGCCCTTATAGCATCTTCAAGAGTGTGTCTTTTCTTTACCACTTGCCATGCACACATCTACCACATTTCTTCTATTATTCCACTACACAGATGTCGGTTAGCTAGGGACCAACCTATGATATCTCCTCAGTAGCCAAATCCAAAGTTCAGAACCCCGCACTTCTTTTCTTCTGACACCTCACTTCTTCAATTCTGATGTTTTTTTCCTGAGTGAAGGCTTTCAGGTTGTTCACCTTCTCACCCTCGGTTCCAGGGCTACCCCAGCCTAACCATCTAATAGCCAGTATTTCGTGTAAATATCACCTAATTTTTACAGAGGACACATGATACTCACAAGCACACTGCTTTCAAAAGGAGAGGCTTCCAAAGACCCAGTCTGCCTTCTGAGCAATAGGATCAGAGTTGGCATCGAGCCAACCTGAACATCATTATAAAAAAGTATTCTGTCTGTGCAACAAGGCTTTTGAAAAAGGCATAAGTTTGATGCCTACATAGTTAGGTACACATCAGGAATAAATGCTTCAGAGGAAAAGATAAAAAGAATAAAGTGAGCAACATCCAACCAGGAACAAAACGTTAAGTGTCAAAGGAAGATGTGTAAGCAAAGTAAGTAAAGTTTAATTATCTGGTTTCTTATGGGTTAAGACCAAGTACCTATGCTGTTATATGAACTTAGTTTTACATCTGTGGATATCCAAGTTCACAGGAAAATGTTAGACCTGCAGTGCAGGGATAGTTATGTCTCATTAATACTAACAATGTTGAACAATGTCTTAGGAAAGGTCTTAGGAACTGTTTTGCACCAGGAGGTGCTGGTTCATTATGATCCCAGCAGAAAGGCACTTAGACTTTATAAGGAATCATTTAAAATGCTACTTATTAGAGCTAACACTCTGAAGTAGTACAGATACTCTTATGTCCCTTCAGGTGCTGGAAGCCCTGAGCAGTGTATCATCAAACAGGACTCCATGTGCAGCACTCCACGGCCATCACATCCATAGCAGAGTTCTCCCCTTTCAGTCATTCAAGATACAATAGGGTTCTCTTACAAGGAAACAACTCTTTTATCATCTCTACAGGCAAACCAGAAATTATATTCTCCTGAGAACTTCTTACTTCACTGTTAGAACAAGGCAAGGCCATACCGGTGGCATAATTGCTGAGTAAGTGGGAGCTGCTTGCAGGTTCCTCTGTTACAATGAGTTGACTGAGGTCACCATGTGGTACAGAACAGCATGACTTGAAGGCCACACCGTACATGCAGCACAGCACAGAACTTGGCCTGCTCAAGTTAAGTGTATTGTACATCACTAACTCCTCGACATACAGCAGTCTTCTAGTCAGGGTCAGTACAAGATCAAAAACAAAACAAAGTTCTGAGAATGCCTTGAAGGTAGGTCTCCATTTGTTGATGTCCTTAATGAAGAGAAATGAATGATGAATGTAGAAGAGAGAGAGAAATTTCTGCTGGTTCATCCTTGTTGTCAAACAACAGTTTGATTTCTAAGCAGCCAGAACATTCTTGCTGCATGTTTCAGGCTGGCAAGTTTATCAGCTGCATCTGCCGCTAGACACTATTTGATTTGGAATCTGTAAGTTAAATCAGATTGTTCAAACACTGTTATTTTGGCCAGAACGACAACTGATATCTGATTTGTCAACACCACTCAGTTAAATATTGTGTCAAAGTAAAGCACAAGATGATTTGCTCCTCCAAAATGTATTTTGATTTCTTTTTAGTAAAAAAATAACCTCTTCTATTGGCCGCTTCATTATAGTCTTGTAATTGCAAATTTAGCTATTAGGAGAACTAGAATAAATAATTTGCAAACCAATCATTGAATTACACTGAATTTTAAATGAATTTGATTGAAAATACACTGGTTGTATGCAGAAACTGATGGATTAAAAATGGAAGACTCCTAGTTGATGATCAGTTGTTCATATTAATACTGTATATAAAGGTGCAGTATTTCTCTCAGTTCTTCCCATCGTAGTTGTTTTATCTATTCTGGAGTTCAGAGACATAACCTCTGATACAGTAATCAGAACTTAGAGGTTTTCTTGAGGAGATAACTTATGGGTACCATCAAATTTTTAGGTTCTCTTTGTTTTATATAGGATAGTCGTCATTGTCTTCTTGGACAGAGCTTTCACTGATTGTATTAAAATAGAGTTCACTGAATAAGAACTTTCTATTTAGGTAAACCAAATCACTCCTTAGCAGTAACTTGTCCTCCTCATTATTTGTTACCTTACTGATCTTTCTGTTTTCTTGTGAGGACAGGCTAGGAGACCTGGGACTGTTCAGCCTGAAGAAGAGAAGACTCAGGGGATGGAGCCAGGCTCTTTTCAGTTGATCCCAGTGACAGGACAAGAGGCAAAAAGCACAATCTGAAACACAGCAGGATCATTCTGTACATCAGGAAACACTTTTGTACTGTGAAGGTGACTGAGCACTAGCACAGGTTTCCCAGGGACATCATGGAGTTTTCATCCTTGGACATGAAAACCTCAAAAGCTGTCTGGACACCGTTCTGGTCAAATGACTCCAGGGTGGCCCTGTTTGAGCAAAGGGTGTGGACCAGATGACCCTCCAGAAGTCCCTTCCAACGTCAACTATTCTATGATTCTGTGATTCTGTGACTAATAATAGACTCTTAGTATTTCAATTATACTTCTATTATATAATTTGGTTTTGTTTTATAAATTACATGTATAGTTTTGCTTTTCTTGTATATAAGATGTGCTTCCTTTATGCCCATAAATAATGTTTTGAGCATAATAAGGGGAGTTTGTGATTTGATATTGGATTTCTTCGTGGTATTGGGTCAGAACATTTTTTTCTGGTTTTCCCTGTTATCCACACTGGTCAGACATCAGAAGTTCCTAAATCTTATGCAGCAGTCATTGTTTCTACATATTTATCAAAAATATTTCCTGATTTTCAAAAACTCAGTACTATGCCATTGAACAACTGTCCTTATTCTTGTTTTAAATTTGTTTTCAGTCAGTTATACTGATAACCACTCCAAATAGTTTCACTGTTCATTATTCTTATTTCTAGAATACAAAACAAATGCTGAAATGCCAATGTCTTGTGGGATGGAAGATTTATTGGAACCAATTGGACATCATTTTCAGAATAATTTATCACTTTTCATATTCTTTCAAATTTACTTTTTCATTCCAAAATAGTAAGGAAAGTCAGTTCTTAGTAAAGCCTTTGAAAAAAGCTAGAACCAGAATTCCATGGGAGCTAGAGGAAGCCTCTGTTGAGGTCTGGAACAGAGTTGCTGTCTATGTGATAATCTACAGGTTACAACAAATGGATATGTTGTATATTATTGTGCAAATACTAGTTTGTAACTGAAATTGTGTGTATAGTTGCATTTTTTATTTAATATCAAAACAAGGGCAAAAAACGCACCTGTAGACATGTGGGAATAATGCACCAGAAGATGTTGAGGAAATGAGAAAAACCTCTATCAGTGCAATCATTTTAATGAAGCTCTGATTCAAGTGTTTTTCAGAATTTTTTCTTAGTTTAGGACATTTTAACCTTTGTTATAGCTTAAGTTTTACTCTTGACTTACTGGGACATGGATGTCATAAAAGAATCTGATCTGGGATCTGAACACCTCTGTAGGTTAACAGAAGGTACCATAGCTGCTATACTGTAATACACAGAATAATAAGCAGTCTTGACTAGAAAGCTTCCTGACATCAGCAATATATATATATATATAAAATGTGTCCTACATTGAGTTTTTGGTTCCTATCATCCACTTAAGTTTTATTGATAGCCTTTTGATCATGAGTCTCAAGATGTATGCCATAGAGGTTACAGCAAGAAGATCAAGGATTTCTTTCTTAATGGTTGTTTCAAATTTTCCCTTCAAAGTATTTTTGAAATCAATATACTTCAAAACTGTAGTTAGTCTTTGGGGGGGAAAAAGGCAAACAAAAAAACCCCAAACTCCAAACACTTTGCCTCAAAAATGTACTAATAATGCATTCATATAATTATGTAGGAAAAAAATACTGATTTTCAAATTTTGTATTACTAAGCTTTATGTTAAATTAAATAACTCAGCTACATTTTTGAAATCTTGTCAAGTACTTGTAATTTAAAATACAATCTGCTATACAAAGGCAGCATTTCCTAGTGGTGGTGACTGCTACTGACTCCTATTCTGCACGAAAATATTTTCCAAAAGGAAAATTTCCAAATGTCTTACAGTTAAAGAATATTCAAGAAACACTTTATAGTATATTAGAGGAAAAAAACCCTACTAGACCTAGGACAACAATAAATACATTAAAGCATTAAGTATTCACCAACCTTTTCCTTATTGACAAAGAAAAAATTGTCATGTCTTCAGGATGTTATTGTGATACACTGCAATACTTCCTGCAGGATATGAAATCCCTTACAAAAGAAATTAAATTTATTTTTTTATATGTACAAATGATAAAAATGTAAAGCACTTTGCCTATAATGTTTATTTTAAACTTCATGGAGCAAACAAGATCTCATAGTTTATCTTTTTTTAAGTAACTAAAGTGGTAAAAAATGTTGAAATATTATGTATTTTCAGAATGTCATAGAGGAGATTTGCTCCTCTATCTTTCTTCCCCCCTGCCCCTCCCCGCCCCCGCAAAAATGGAAACCAAACCAACAAAACCAAGAAAGTAATCCAATAACTTCTTTATTTTATTTACCAGTCCATTCTGTATATTTATTCCAGTGAAAGAAAGAGTGTAATGCAATTTTCTAAATTCGTGCAAGGCCATCACTCTCAGCTCTTACACTGCCTTTGTTGCTACACTTATAAATAACTCAAAGATCTCTGGGACCTTCCATCTCGGTTTTTTAATAAGATGAAGTCTTAGTAACTAAATGAACAGTACTCTCTCTGGCTGTCTGTTCTGGTCCTGTGGTAAATAAAATACCCTTTCCAGTTTAAACCAGAGGCACTTTAATTGTATATATCAGTCAAAGTGACTTTTCCTTTACTCTTTTTTGAAATCACGATTTTATATATTTTTATATTAATGATAATTTTGGAGGGGATGCTGTATAAAATCCTGCCATCTTAAGATTGCCCAGGATTCCATTTTCATACTTTCTGAAAGACTGCTGTATTAACAGAGGACATTTAAATTTTATAGAATTCTTATTGGAACTCCATAATTATGGAAATGACATGGTTCAGTCCCTGAAGACTGTGATTACCTAAGCATTTTTTTATATTTTTTTAACTCTCTAATGAGTGTAGGTCACTACTGAACCCATTTTAAAGATTAATATATTAGCATACAAATAGATTGAGTTCACTGAGTGCTATAAAAAAAGTAAAAGCCAAGCTGAGACTAGATTTCTCCTTCTATAACCCAGTTCAGCACCTGAAACTAATAGAGAACACATTATGAATCATGGGCAGAGATGGAACCACCAAAACAGGCACATTCTTATCCTTCTTCTTGAAGGCTCCATGGATGTGAGTGCATATATGACAAAATCAAGTATGTTTTGCTTTAGAAGATGGATAGTGCTTTGGCATTTGACAAATGCATGTCCAGGTATATGATGTGGAAGCATCATATTCTTAGTTTGAATGGCCCCACAATGGGTTTCATTAGAAGTCTACCCTTTTGGGTAGTGGACATATGCTATAGGTACAATGTTTAAAATGTATTGAAAATTACATGTTTTACAGCTATAAATCCATCCTCCTTTTTTTTCTGATTAATTTCTTACATTTTCTTTGTCTTTATCCTTTTACATATACAATTGCAATTATTAAAATGTTAGAGGATAGTAAGAAACACCAGTATACAATATATCTTACATAGTTTAGAGTAACATTATTGTCTGCGATAATATGTGTTATTGCCTAGAAAAGTGATTATCATGACAGCAAAAGAAAAGATAAAAAACACGCTATGAAAATACACCAGAATCCTACAAGAAGAGTGTTTAGATTTAATGTCAAACATTTTGGCCCTTATGCCCTCTTAATGGGTGTCTATAGCTGATGGCATACATCCACTTTAATGGTGACTTTCTTTTGTGGAAAAATAAAAGTAAAAGAAGAGAGAGACAGAGGAAAGAGAAAAAGAAAACACTTCCCCTTGGCCAACACAACACTTGCCCCCAGACAAGTATCCCCTACTGGACATGCTCTCCACTGCAGCTGCTGTTCCTGAGTAACAGATTTCACACACTAACTGCATAGTTTTCATCAGAACCTGCTCGTACTTGTTACAGTTGTTGCTGCTTAATATGTTGCTATTGTGTCCTGTAATATTAGTGAATAGCCACAACCAAAAGGTAGGAAAAGGAGAGAGGAAAGAGTTGATTCGCATTCTGGTGGCATTCACTTCCCATAAGAACCCTCCACAACAAACAATATTGTAGATGCAACTTGTGGATGCAAGGCCATGAACAAAAAGCCACATAAGGAGCACCAAAATGTGAACATCAGGACAAAAATACTGCTACATACTAGAAACACAGACATAGCAGCTTTCTGATTTGTGAGGGAAAAACAGCCTCTAGAGTTGCATGTAAAAAGCCCTTAAAAATATAACACTAAGGCACATAAAGTACAGTGCATAATTTCTGTCTTATTACCTATTAAGTCAACAAGTGTTTTAAACCTACCTTTTAGAGACTAAATTATTATCTTAAGGAGAGGCTAATGCATTATTGACATCAATGGAATTTCTAGATGTTTAAGCAAATTCTGTATATCTTATAACTATATCCTATTTTAACATAATTTATTTAGGGAATGATAAGAGCATTACACTAAGCAATGCACAAGCAGACAAAATATGATACAAAGATTAGAGGAATGAGTAACTAAGAGAAAGACAGATATTCAGAGTAATTTGGAATGACTGGAAAACTTTCCACTGTAGATCGCAATGTCTCAAAATAAAGCTATACATCAAGAATAGAGAAATTGAGACCTTAGTGGCTAAGACATTGTAATAGCTCTTAGGTTAATATGAGTTATGATAACAAAATTTTTGAGGGGAGATTCAACATGATTTATGAATATACAAAAAGAGAAACCCACAAAAAAACAAACAAACAAACATATTGAACGTAATTGGGATATTCTTTAACCTATATATTTATCTGTGGTGTAATCAACTCCAAAGTGGTAAATCCGCTTCTATATTTCACAAGGAAATAAGGATGGGAAATGTATTCAAGCAAAAGTTCAAAGATATTACAGACTTGTGAGAAAGGTGCGAGGAGTTCAATCTTTTTAACCAAGACAATAGTTCTACGAGATGGTTTAATTTTAGGCAATAAGAAATTTACCTGCTGAGTAAAAGTGCAAAGTAGGACAGCTAAATGGCTGAAAAGGGTCTAAAAATGTTGTTTGTATCATTCAACAGAAAATTCTGTGCAGAATTTTCACACAGTTTAAAGCACTGAAACACTACAAGACCTTGTAAGGGACTCGCCATCTTTGACATCTGTAGTCAAAGATAGAATACTTTCATATATTTGAAACATGAATTAATTCTTAGAGGCTAAGTTAGGCAGAAGGTCAAAACTTGATGACTTAAAAGATCTCATTCACTCTTATTGAATATACTACCTTATACTTAAAATTATTAGATCCTGATGTGATGGCTTTGCTTTAAGTGAAAATATTTGGAGGGAATGTGTGGCGGCAATGCTGGGAATGAATTTTCCTTGCCTGATTTGTTTGACCCATGCAAGTAAGTTCAAAACCATTTTGGTGTGGGTTTTTTTTTTTTTTTCCCTTTGTTTTGGTGTGGGTTTTTTATATTATTATTATTTACATAAATAAGCAAAGTTTTGTCTAAGAAACAAAGAGAGTAATATTGTTTCACTCTTTGGCCTTTATGATATCATCAGACTCTAGGTTTTTACATAGGCATTATATGCCTCCAGAATACTCAAACTGAAGAGGAACTTAGAATACTATTTGAAGAAAGTTCTTTTTAAAAATAATAAAGGAACCTGGGGCTGGATGTAAGGGGAAAGAAGTCACCACAAGTGTAATTAAGCCCAAGGAATTTTCCCCAAGACTTGACTGGACAAAAGCCCTGAGAAAGGTGGCCTGAATTCAATGTCCATGCTCTGAGTAGGACTTTGGAGTTAGTGACTTCACAAGGTCCCTTAAAACTTGAATGAATCTTTGATTCTCTAATGACATTAGTAATTTTTTTTTCTATTAAGAAAACCATTTTATATCAACATAGTTTTTTCTCTTTATTATGTTTTTTCTCAACACTTGTAATTTTCACAACATTTCCCTATTTATTATCAGAGTTGTAAAATTGAAAAGGAAGTAATATTTAAGATTTCTTAACAAAAGTTAATATATTTCTATTTGTTCTTGAATATATAACATATTCTTTTAACTGAATCAAGATGTGGAAAATAGTAGATAGGAAGAGATTGTTCTTCAATTTTCTATATAGCTAATGTCCCATGTAGCCCTTGTATTTAGAATCATAGAATCACCCAGGTTGGAAGAGACCTTTAAGACCATTGGGTCAAACCATTAACCTAATATTACCAAAACCACCATTAAACCATGTCCCTCAGCACCACGTCTACCCATCTTTTAAATACCTCCAGGGATGACGATTCCAGCACTCCCCTAGGCAGTCTGTCCTAATGTTTGATAACCCTTTTGGTAAAGAAATTTTTCCTAATATCCAATCTAAACCTCCCCTGGTGCAACTTCGGGCCATTTCCTCTTGTCCTATTGCTTGTTACTTGGAATAGACCAACCACCACCTCTCTACAATGTCTTCTCAGGTAGTTGTAGAGAGCGATGGGGTCCCCCTTCAACCTCCTTTTCTACACACTAAATGACTCCTGTTCCCCCGGACACTCCTCAGAAGGCTTGTGCTCCAGACCCCTCACCAGCTTCTCTGGAACACACTCCAATTCCTCCTGGAATTGCCCTTCTCTGGACACACTCCAGCACCTCAATGTCTTTCTTGTAGTGAGGAGCCCAAAACTGAACACAGTATTTGAGATGGGGCCTCACCAGTGTCAAGAACAGGGGGAAGATCATTCCTCGTTTTTTGCATGTACAGATGGTTTAACAGCAGCAGTTTTTATAGTACATAGCATATCTGCATCACAGAGCACATACCATTTTTTCAGCCACAACTTCAGAATTCTGGGGGTAGGTGTCTAGCCCAGACTTACAGTCAATAAATACAGGTTGAACTGTTTTCTGATGTAATTTGAAAGCTGTAATTCATAGGATACAATTTCTTAAAAAAAAGGGGGGGGGATCTCTGTGTAATGACCTCTGATAGCTTTATGATATTGGAACTATTTTTATCTATTTCTAGAGAATAATCTCTATAAGAGAACCTGTAGATGAAAGAGACAGGATATGCTGAATTTTGAGCCAATTTACATTATTTTCAATCTAAAATCAATACAGAGTTCCTGGGGTAACATTCTGAAACCTCACAGACCAGAAATTTTTTGCTGCAGTGTTTGAGGCAATTACAATTTTTATTAGGATAAGCAGCAAACCATCAAATGGTAAGAATTGCGTTTCATTTTGGCAAGTTAAAAATGACTGTTTTTTACCTTTAAGTCACCTCCTCTGCTTTCTTATCCTCTGCTACAGTGTTTTAATTCCCAAACTACATTAGCTACTTTTGCCTACTCTCATTATAACCTCCCATGGCAAGCACCCATGATCATTGCAAAGACGATTTTGATTTCACAATAGAAAGGTGTTTCTAGAAGAAGGGCAAAATATCAAAAAGGTAATATCCAAAACTTCCACCAGCCTTACAAGAAGATCCCTACATCCAAGCTATTTTGCTGCAAACACCAACATCTGTTGGAGAGAAAGACCACAACATTTGAGCCCTTTACTTTACTTAAAAAATGTGTTGTATACCTCAAGCTTCCTTTTCTCTCTACAAAACTCATAAAAACATTCCTTGCACAAATATAAGTCCAA
Organism: Chionis minor; assembly: GCA_013398295.1. NCBI lineage: Eukaryota > Metazoa > Chordata > Aves > Charadriiformes > Chionidae > Chionis > Chionis minor. Next base: position 105,349 of record VZSF01009663.1, read on the forward strand.
TCTGTAAAAGTCAGTATATATTTAAAAAAGTAGACACTTCTTTTTTTTTTTTTTAATATAGAAAATAATTTGCACAGTTGAGCATCTCCTGCTAATGTAAGATCAGGCTATAAGAGCGCAAATCTTGTTCTGCAGTATAATAGCAGAATATTGCAGTCATGGCACCTGTAGTCAGAAAAGGCAAACTATTGTTCAGAGAGTTTTCTTCAGTCATATGGAAGACTGTAAGCATTAAAATGAGTACTTGAACTGAACTGGGGGCAGGCACATTGACTTGATGTGCCTGTTGTTGTTGAAGAGGCAAGTAATGGGATTTTAAGTGAATTCAATCAGTTACACAATTTCACATGGCAAGCCACAGACAGAAAAGGGCATATTTATGAACTGTCATTACAATTATTTTGAGAAAAGTGATTCACAGGGACAGTCTTAATGAGTGAATGATAGAGAAGTGACTAATTCTTCATAATCAGGTCTGAGGACCAATCACCAATCTACCCAAAAGAGAATGTTTATCACATGGATGGAAACAGTAGCTAATCAGAAGTTGCATGTATTAACCCCATAGACATAAACACACACAAATACACAGACATTTAGATTGTATTGCTGAATTCATAAAAATTATAACCTTATGTCTGGAAATTCTTAAACTTTGACCTCACCCAGACAAAACGTCCCCAATATTAATGACAAAAATTAGAATAATAGTTCACTAAGCTGTTTATTGTCATAAGAGAATTCCAAATACTTGTGTTTAAAGCACATTACTGTATTGCAGGCAGGTGCCTAGATGCTGGCAGTGACCTCTGATGACAGGCTGGGGCTACCCTGTGCCAAGGATAGTTGGTTCCAGCCAGCTCCAACGGACCCATGCAGGGGCACATCTCTCAGTGAAGCTGGTGGTGCCTCTGTGAAAATATATTCAATAAAGGGCAAAAATAATGGATAGGCAGAGGAGGAAGGAAAAAAAAAGAAGAAGAAAAAAAGTAAAAAGAGAGAAACAGAGAAACAGGAGAGGGAGCACCAGGGTTAGAAGAGGAGGAGGTACCAGAAAAGATTTCCCCTGCAACCCATAGAGGATCATGCTGGAGCATATATCCACAATGCAGCCCACAGATGACCCCAAGCTGTAGCAGATGGCTGTTCCTGAAGGAACTGCTGCCTGTAGAGTGCCCATCCTGGAGCAGGGCAAAAGAGCAAGAAGTAAGAAACAGCAGAAAGCAATCATTGTGTACTGACCATAACGCACACTTCCCATCCTTCTTGTGCCACTCAGGGCAGGGGTAGACGAAGCGAAGGAATGAATTTGAGTCTGGGAAAGGGAGGAGGAAAGGCATTGTTTAAGTGGTTGTCTTTTTGTTTCCCATGGGTTTTCTCATTCCATTATTCTTATTTTTTTCCTCCATCTCACTGAGGGTGGCATCAGGGGGAGAATACATTGAGCAGATGGGTGGGTGTTTGGCTGTTAGCCAAGGCTTACCCACTAAAAAGTGATTCCAAAGTGGAGAAAGGGCAACAAATACTTCATGTAAATCTATGTCCACATTTAAGCTGCAGATCAGGACATTTTTGGAGACAGAATGAAAACTTGATATGAACAGAATCAAAGGAAAACTTTTGCATGTGGTGTAAGTGGATGAATGCACCCTAATTATCATCTTGTTCTATAAAAATGATATTAAAAAACCTGAATGCTCAGCCCTGTACTTCCATGAGAGCTTTGACAGCTTCAAAGGTACATGAACTAGTATAAGAAACATGCTAACCTAAATGCATAAATTTTCATTTGTGTGTGTGTTTAGATGGATCCATGGATGGGTGATTCTTTTTTGTTTCTCTACACTGTTTTCTGAATTGTTTTTCACTTTGCTTTCACTTGGACTCGATAGACACACTGTTCCATATTTTTATCCTAAAAGGGATTTGTTTCAAGTGAAATTTTCAGTGACAGGTCTTCAAACAAGTGCTTTGAAAAGTACTTTAGTATTCTGTTTTCAGAAATGAAGGAATTCTAAGGTATGTCTTCTGCACCAACACCATAAGGGTATAATAAGCAGTGTTATAGCTAAGATATGCATGTGAATATGAACTAACAATCCTCTGTAATCTGTAGCAAGAACCAAAAACTTCACTTGCAGCAGGACTGGAAATTGTGCCAAAATTTCATTCCTAAGGTGCTTAAACTGAAAAATCTATATTTTTATACCAATCAAAGCTTTCTTCCACATTTTGGCCCAGATCGAATAACAGCTCCCAAACAATTTTAAAGCACAATTCAGGAGGCAGCATGAGGCAATGACCATTTTCAATGAGTTGTTTGATGGACATCACCTTTTTGAAAAGGTGGGACAGTTTAATAGTATGGTGACAGCTGGTCTATGCACTACGAAACAGTTCACTAGTGCAAGATCCTGGATATGTTTGTAAGAGAGGACAAGAGTCAGGATCTAGCAAGTTTGTTAAAGTACATCATTGCTGGTATCAATTCAGTTTTTCCTTTAGCCAACTGTAAGCTTTGTCTCTTGATCAGCTTGAAATCAAGCAGCAAACTGAGCAAGACCTGTTCATAATCCTTACAAACCTAGAGAAAGAATTGATATAGGACTCCAGCTTATGTGACCAGAACACTTTGTATCTATTTTTTCTATTATCCCAGTGGAATGTGTGACAATGTCTAGCCATCATAGTTGATTTATTCTCATCCAGTGTTCAAGTTTTGTGATGAAGAATGAAAATTTGATGCAAATAGAGCTAAGGGAAAATTTATATGTGACATTTGGTACATGGAAGCATGCAACAAAATCTGTGTCGTCCATTGTAAAAACAGTTTTGAAGATGGAAGTTTTGGGAAAAATCTGGATACTCTTGGATTTAAGCTATTGATCCAAGTTTCGTTGCTTATTCCGAAAAATATACAGCTTGTTCGGTATTTCTAGGCCTGAGCTAGAACACAGTGAGCCTCAAACTGTTAAGAACTACATATATTGTACAGCTGTTACCCTGCCTAGATTTGTCAGTATTCTGATCATGTTGCAGTATCTTCTTATCTTGATAATGATACTTTTCATCTGCGTAAGTGTTCACTTCAAGTGGCTGTATATTGTTTGTCATCTTATTATTCACCAAGTGCTTTCAATTTTATTACCATTCTCTGCTCCTAATTGAAGACATTTGATGTTTTAGTCTTAATTTGGCTTTTCTACCAGTTGTTTTGCTTTCCTTTTAAGTTGTTAGTCATGACAGTCAGTTGTTCCCAGCCATGTAAAGCTGTCTTCATTTGTAATGATCTCTTTTTGTTTCCTTTCAGTATCTGAAACCCTAACATCATTTTAACTTGAAGAATGCTTAATAATTTTCAATTGCTCCAGTAGTAAAGTTTATTTGTCTTTGGCTTGACAGTGAATCTCTCATTATATAGACCTGACCTTTCAGTTCATTTAAAATCTGCATTTCTAATCTACCTGATCGTGTTTCTGGGTGTAATATATCTTGACCTGATTGTGGAGCTGAGATGGAGTGAGTTTGTTGTGAAAGCGTCATAACAAAGTGTGAAAATTATTAACTCAGAGAAACTTTGTTCAAATTAAGTTCAAATAAGTTCAAAGAGGCAACTATAAATTGTGAAGCCCAAGTACAAAATACAAACACAATCATTTATTTTTTCACTGGATGGTGTGAAGACACTATGGTGACCAGGAAAGCTTGTCAGCTTTGCACAGTCTCTTCACTACAGGTTCAGGATGGGTCAGCCACTGGAAACAAAGCCTTCTCCTTTATACTAAGGAAGGTGTGCCAGGCACCCCTTGGATGTCTTGCTGTCTTTGCTGCTCTTTTAGGCATTTATTTGATACCTCTTACTTCACTTCTGCTACTCCTTTACGAGATATTGCCCTCCAGCATAGGCTTTAATGAATCCCTACAGCACTATAGCACAAATTAAGAGTCAAGTTATATCAGAACATCTCCAGTTAATTATTTTAGTGTCCTTTTAACACAACATGCTACTATTTTTATAGGATATTGCAAACTTGCATGAATAAAAAAATGCTCTCTAGAAATGAAAAATGGGAATCTGCATCATTTTGTTATCTATATAATGGAGGTGAATCTTCTCTTTAGGATAACATAGTCACCCATATCACACTGCAAAAGATATTATATATTGATAAGAACATACAGAAAAGAAGGAAATCATCCCTTGCTGAGATTAGCACATCAGTCTCACAAGACATCCTACATCAGAAAAAGAATGCTGTTTGCTGAGAAGGCACAGGCAGCCTAACCTCTCTGTTGTACAGCCAAGCAGCTAAAATCTGGTGGAAAGCTCCCTTGAGTAGTTCTGTACAGATCTCTTTGTGGTTTTCTTTTTTTTTAATGATTGATAAACATGGCTGCAGTTTGAATCCTTAACGGCCTTCACCAGTTCTATACATAAATGCATAAATAGGACTTTCTTAACAACAAGGTTGGTTTTTTTTTCCTTTGTTTGGGTTTTGTTTGTTGATTGTTTGGGTTTTTTTGTCAGTTACTGTGCTTTAACAAATTCTGCTGTTATTTGTATTCACATACCTTTCAGGATTATGACCGCTCTTGTGTGTTCAGAATTCTAAAAGAGATTATAAAAGCAGTATACAGTAGTGTGTATTGTATGCCAAAATATTGACAGAATAATGCTACCTAGTGTGAAAATAATTTTAGCCTGGTCTGATTTTTTTGGCCAGCAATGCATTAGCCCACTGTTGAGAGAAGATCAGATGTGCTAAACAGAAGAGATTATGATTAATACCTGACAGGTTAGTCTTCAAAAGCTAATAAGTGACACCTGAGATAATAATTCAGAACATAAAATGTATTTCATATATTATGTCTGCTTTGATGATGACAGAATATTTTATACAATGAATTGTTTAAGCACAAGCTGAATTTATGTACATTGTACCTAATAGCATTGTTCATGAGTGTAAATGAAGCACATGAATAAATGTTTTGCTAGATCAAGACTTGTCAAAAGACCACAGAAAAAAATCTAGATTGTGAGAGTAATTTTACTTTTTAAATATATTTTGCTATCTTCTCATATCTAATCATCACAAAGCAAAAAAATATTCACAGCAAGCATTTGGGTTTTGATATGTGACTTCTGAATTGTATTAATTAGATTTAACAACAAGAATTTTAAGGTATTATTTTTGTTCCTAGTTTGGTTTTGTATAAAACTTTTAAACAGGAGGAAAAACTAAAGTGCTAGACCATTACAGAGACAAGTAGTACTAGATCTCACTGGGATTGTTCAGAAAGTTTATATCGATCGTTTTTCCTTTCTAAGGTAAACATTATTCTCTTTCAAGCCAGCAACATAAACAAACTAATAAATAAATAATAAAATGCCCTGTGGAAATGAGTTACTGCATAGAAAATACCTCTAGTTTAAGGAAAAAGCTCACAGCAGTATGGATGTCAGAAATGATAGTCTGGAACAGTTTACCAGTTACGTTTGTAAAAGAGTTATAGAGTCTTTGGGATGACTGATCTTTGTTTTATCAGTATGTATTTAAATGAGCAATTTTAAATGAAATAATAGCTTGTGTTAAGATTTATACTAAGCTCTTATTTTTCTAAAAAGAAATATTAATGTCCTGTAGAAATTGTACTAGTTCTATTTCTAGAATCATATCATCTAGAGTGAATTGCATGAGTATATAAATGATAAGAAGGGAAGAATCTTAAAACATTTGAACAAAGGCATCTTTATTGCTTAGGATGACTAATTCATGAGCATGAAGGCCAATTTTTTTTTAATGAAAATTCATTTTCAAGAGGAGTGAATATCTTTTAGCCAAAAATATGTTAACTGAACAATTTGGCTTTAATTTTTTATGTGAGTATCCCTTTGTTTCATTTGATCTGATGTACGTTATTTTTTGTTGCATGTTACATAACGATAGTGCTACCAGGAAATCAGATGTATTTATCAGTACTGCCTTACACCAACTTGAGATTTACTATGTCTAATCTAATTGACATGATTAAAATGCAAGGGTTTAATCTGAAGACAAGTGGGTGATTTAAAAACGTTTATCCTCTGTTCGTTTTTGTGCATGTCTAGTCATAATACTGATATACAATATTTATGTGCATTTTCAGAACAAGTTATTTTGTGTCTTATTCCTGAGACATTATTAAAAATACTGGCAGCTTTATGTACCCTGGTAAGTTAGTATTCATCACAGCAGCCACATATTGACCATTTTCTTTCTTTTAATTTAAAACAAAAAAATATGTATGCACTGTAATTTCATGAGAGTGCAGAATGTGGTTCTTTCAGGCATTTGCCTATGTAAAAAATGATAGATTTGATATTGAAGCATGATGAGTGGTCTCCATTGTAAGAATGTGCTTCAACTGATAGCTGAAGTATCTCTTCATCTTGTTGTTTTGGGCTATTTTTTGCTATGCTCTGAATAAACAACAAGTTGATATTGCATTTTCACCTTATGCCCTATATTCAGTGGCATAACACGACTAGTTTTCTGGGAAGCAGATCATATGAGGTCATATACACCTGAAGATTAATACAAATCTCATATCTCAGGAAAAAAAAAATCCTTACTACTTTTTCTGGTTTATGTATTGTTTTAATTATTTATTTAGAATCATAGAATCCTACAATAGAATCATAGAATAGTTTGAGTTACAAGGAACCTTTAAAGGTCATCTAGTCCAACCTCCCTTGCAATGAGCAGGGACATCTTCAACTAGATCGGGTCGCTCAGAGCCCCGTCCAACCAGACTTGGAATGTTTCCAGGGATGGCACACCTACAACTTCTCTGGGCAACCTGTTTGAGTGTTTCACCACCCTCATCAAAAAAACATTTCTTCCTTATATCTAGTCTAAATGTACCCTCTTTTAGTTTAAAACCATTACCTCTTGTCCTGTCACAAGAGGTTCTGCTAAAAAGTCTATCCTTATCTTTCTTACAAGACCCCCTTTAAGTACTGATAGGCCTCGAGAAGGTCTCCCTAAGGCCTTCTCTTCTCCAGGCTGAACAACCTCAACTCTCTCAGCCTTTCCTCTTAGGTTAGGTGTTCAATCCCTCTGATCATTTTTGTGGGCCTCCTCTGGACCTACTTTAACAGGTCCATGTCTTTCTTCTGCTGAGGGCTCCAAAGCTGGACACAGTACTCCACTTGGGGTCTCACCAGAGCACAGCAGAGGGGCAGAATCACCTCCCTTGGCCTGCTGGCCACTCTTCTTTTGATGCATCCTGGGATACAGTTGGCCTTCTGGGCTGTTTACTCCAATTCAAAAGTCAAGGTTCAAAGATACTGGGGGTTGTCCTGACCCAGCTGCAGGACTCTGCACTTGGCCTTTTTGAACCTCATGAGGTTCACACAGGCTCACTTCTCAAGTCTGTCCAGATCCCTCTGGATGGCATCCTGTCCCTCAGTTATGTCAACTGCACCACTCAGCTTGGTGTCATCTACAAATTTGTTGATGGTGCACTCAGTCCCACTGTCTATGTCACTGATGTTAATCTTGAACAGTACTGGTCCTAATATGGACCCCTGAGGGACACCACTTGTCACCGATCTCCATCTGGACATTGAGCCATTGACCACCACCCTCTGAATGCAACCGTCCAACAAATTCCTCATCCATCCATTGAAGAGTCCACCCATCAAACCCATACCTCTCCAACATAGAGAGAAGGATGTTAGGAGGGATTGTATCAAAGGTCTTAGAGAAGTCCAAATAGATGACATCCATAGCTCTTCCCTCGTCAACTGATGTAGTCACTCCATCACAGAAGGCCACTGGATTGGACAGGCAGGACTTGCCCTTGATGAAGCCTTGCTAGCTTTCTCAAATCACCTCCCTGTCCTCCATGTGCCTTAGCATAGTTTCAAGGAGGATCTATTCCATGATCTTTGTAGACACAGAGGTGAAGCTGACAAGTCAGTAGCTCCCAGGGACCTCTTTTCTACCCTTTTTTTAAAAGTGGGTGCAATGTTTCTGTTTTTCCAGTCACTGGGGACTTCACCTGGGTGCCATGAGTTTACAAGTACCATGGAGAGTGGCTTGGCAACTAGTTCAGCCAACTCCTTCAGGATCCTGGGATGTATCTTCTCAGATCCCATAGACTCCTGTATGTTCAAATTCCTCAGGTGTTCATGAAGCTGATCTTTTACAGTGGGAGAGACTTTTCTCCGCCTGCCCCTGCCTTGTGGTCCATCCACTTGAGAGGTGAGGGAAGAGAGATTGCCAGTAAAGACTGAGACAAAAGAGTTGTTGAGTACCTCAGCCTTTTCCTCATCCATAGTTACCAGTTTTCCAGTCTTGCTCACCATGGGGTGTACACTTTCTTTGACATTCCTTTTCTAGTTGACATACCTCTAGAAGCCCTTATTATTATTCTTTCTGCCCCTTGCCAAGTTTGGCTCCAGTTTTGTTTCGGTCTTTCTGACCTCATCCCTACACAATCAAGCAGCATCCCTATATTCTTCCCACTTGTCCCTGATTCCACTGCCTGTGCATCCCTTTCTTGCCCTTTAGTTTGACCAGCAGGTCTCAACTCAGCTATGTCAGTCTCCTGCCCTTCTTTCTAGATTTCTTACACCTCGATATTTAGATCAGCTCTGATGAAGCTGTTCCATTCTGTACAGAGAAGGAAATATTAATTCAACCAAAGACTGTTTTACAAAGGGTTTCCTAGAGAGGAATACATTAATATGAACTAGTTATCATTGTTCATTAAGAAAATGCATTGTAGTAATTAGATACCTTGGACTGTGATTCCCACTGACTGTACAGATTTAAAACTTCAAGAGACTGTACAGTTATATTCTCTTCTCCTTGTTTTCAAACTTCCTTGGCTTTGTAGCTTTTCTATTCCAGCCTGGGGGATAGAGCCTTCCCTCAGAAGATGGCAAATTTGAACTTTTCTCACCAAGGTTAGAACTGATCCTCAGTTTCCATTCTACTCCAGGCATTAAGCTGTTATTTAATGTGAATGACCTCCCTCTCTGGCTGTCATTTTGCTTGAGAGTAGCTTTGATGGTGCCATTTTTCTTATATGAATGATATGTGCATGTCAGATGTTTTTGAAAAATCAGATCAGCGTGGGCCTGTCAGTGCAGCATGTGCCTGATTTGTGAATGTCTAAACTGCCTGAGGTTTGTGAAAAGTCTTGAAAACTTAGATCTGTCAACTTTTTGATATTGCTGGTCATGAAAAACTACAAAAAGCAGATTACTAAGGTTAAAAAAATTATCTACAATGGACATATACATTCTTAGGTCATCATTTTCTGGAATCACAGAAAATTTAGCTATGGATTTAGCTATGAAAATTGTCTTTACACAGTATGTTTTTTTAGGTTTTTTGGGGGGCACTGCTTAAAAGTCATCAATTTAATTCTCCTCCATAATACAAGGGGCTATTAGGGGTCTAAGATTCCTGATTTATATTCACTGATAACCACAGGTCCTAAAAATACATCATGACATAGAAAGTGATGCAATTATATTTTATATTCAGTAACTCTGAGATGGAAGCTAAAGAATATTGTTAAAGAAAATGGATACGAAAGGGCATATTACTTTCTCCAAGATGATAGTAGCAATGTCCCTGTACCAAATCCAACAATATGCATCATAGTTTTAGGTTTTATTGTTTGGTTGGTTGGTTGTAATTTGAACTAATTAAACCCCCTTTACTTCTGTAAATTCTAGGGTACGGTTTTATTTGTTTGATATAATGCCTGTATTTCCATTTATTGTGACTGGTATTACTGACTATTGTCACTTTTATGGTGTTAATGGTAATATAACTAAGATGACTAGAAAAACTAATACATGTATTTATGATGTTGAATTTGTATTAATATCCCAGAAAGTGAATCTAAATATTTTTAATAATGTTTTTGCAATATTCATTATTTTAAAGTCGGTTGCATTCATTACAGTGGTTAACTCTTCATTGCAAATACACAAACACACACATATATTAAACCCTTCCCAGCTAATTACAGTTTTAATTAGTGTAGTTGGCTGCCCTACAGATTAAGTACCTTCAGTAATAAAACCAAACTTTCGGTGCCAGTATGAATTCCTGAAGTTATGAATAATTGAATGAATTGACATTTGTGGTGACAAGACAAGGTATAGCTGTGTTAAATTAGGTTGCAAACTTCTAGTGTTTGGTGTAAAGCACAAGATTGCCTGCTTCGCAGCACAGGCTTCTGATGGTATTAGACGTTATAGAAGGCATTTACACAGGACTCACACATGTAATATAGGACTAATGAGAGACCTGTGGATTTCTAGAGCAGCAACTGAGAGCTCATGGGGGACATCCACGGGACTAGTAAGTCATGTCAGGTGTCTGTGTATGTGAAACTAAAACTGTTCTCTATGGAGGTGAATAGAAGGACTCTTCTTTTTTTACTGATGGTATTGGCAACAGAGCCAGTGACCACATTTAGCTGTTGTGTTGGCAGCTTAGTCTCAGACTGAACCTCTTTTCTAGTAAGTAAAAGCAAAACGTATTCACGTATAAAGATAGACTCCTGTGCCTTTAGATGCTCTAGGATATGCCACTTTACTGTCACCTGCTGTTACATTTCCCATGAAAATGTGTTTCCCTGTGTTTGTCTTACCTTGCAAATACCCTGTCACCAATTAAAGCCATTGTGATGAGTTGGCCTTGGCCAGATGCCAGACACCCACCAAATAGCTCTGTCACACCCCCTGCTCAAGAGAGCTGGGAAGAAAATAAGATAAAAGGCTCATGGGTGAAGATGAAGACAGGGATATCACTTACTAATTACCATCATGGGCAAACCAGGCTCATTTTGGTGAAAATGAATTTAAATTATTGGCCTCTTTATGGATTGCAGGTTGCTTCAGGGCATATCCATCTGCTCTAGCATGAGCTGAAATGTGGATACCTACTCCAGTGCCTGCAGCATCTCCTCACCTTTCTTCTTCTCTGACCTTGATGTCTGCAAGGCTGGTTCATTCACATTTTTTTCTTGGTCTTCTCTCTCAGCTGCTGTGCCCTTTTTTATATACGTTTTCCCCAAGGTGCCACCAGCTTGGCTGAGGGGCTCAGCTGTGCCGTGCGGTTGGTCTGTCGGAGCCAGCTGGAACCAGTTGTGTCCAGCATGGGCAGCCCTGGCCCCCACACTTGCTACCACCCCTGCAGCCACCCCCTCTACCAGTACCTTGACACCTACTCCCAACACAGCTGTATTTACTGTGAGCTGTATTTACTACTGAACTTTAACCCAGAAGAAAAAAGAGTAATTGCATTTAGTGTCAATTCAGTGAGTTTTTATGGCATTCAATAGTTATTATGGACTTAATTTTATCTTTAATATATGCCTTGTATTGGATAGTGAAGAGCTAGAGGTACACAGCCTGTGGGAAGCAGATGTTTCTAGGCTGGACAGCTGTGCTGGCTGATTGCTACCTCTCTAGTGGGAGTACACTGTGTTCCCTCGGCCCTGTCCTCCCCATATACCCTAAATGTACATTGAAGGTCCTCTCCCTTTGCATATTCTGTCACTGTAATATTAATTCTTGAATTAGTCATATCACCAAGGAACTTATCATTTTTCCTGCCGTGTGTGCTGAAATGACGTTCTTATGCATAAGTTACTGTTAATATCTAGTTACTGTCTAAGCAGCTTGACAAAAAACCAGCTTAATACATAATAAGATTTATGTGAGAAAAAAATTTGGATTGTAACTCAAGTTAGTTTTGTATGCAGAAAACGATTTGGGATGAACTGTATCTGTAGAAACAATTAACAGAATAATTCTTTGTGCAGAGACGCTTGATGAGAATGATAATAAGTCATTTATAAACTTGACTTTGGGGAGTAAAGTATTCAATTATTAGTCACATCTTTGAAAATAAGCCCTTTTACTGCATCTTTGGTTATTCATACTATGGTTTTGCGAGTTAAAATACAAAGTAGACATCTGCTTTGATGACAAATTTTGAAGTACATTTGACATTTGCCACTACTGATACTAAATGTCTTGCTATTCAAAAAATTAGCACTTTTTATTTGTGTGTTCAGTTAATGGGATTGCATTGTTTTCTCTAGAAAGACTGTACATTTCAGCACCTTTTCTACAGAACTGTTTTAGTTTAATGCCTTCTAAATTATAGAAGACTTTTCCACATACTGTGTACCTCCACTTGTGATCAGATTTAATGAATTTCTACCCTGAACAGTAACACCTTCCATTAACTTTCTATGGACATGTACATATTAAAACTAAATATGGTCTTTAATAGTGTAATATGTCAAATAAAATCAAGCAGACCTTATTGATGACAAGGGACTTGGCTGGTTCCCCAAACCTTAATTATCAGAAGTTTTTTAAAAGTTCTGCAAATTGGGATTCTTAACAAAAAGGCCACCTGTGAAATATCCCTTCAAGACAATGGGAATAACTCTTCAGAGATATTTCAATTTTATTAATCAGCTTATCCTGCTTAAAGGAAAATTAAAATGAGATTAATGGAGGAAAATGTCTCACAACGTTACATTCACTATCAAAAAAAAAAAAGAGGGAGAAAAAAAGAAAATATAAACAATTTATTTCATAACTGCCGTTGTTTAAAATCAAAGTTAGAATAAAACACAGGCAAAGACATTTCAATTGCTTTCTATGATATTTTTGGCGTGGTAGAAACAATTCTTATATATGCCTTTAATACTGCTGTGTTCGCAGTTCAGTAAACATGCAGTTTAAGCAAAATAACTGTGTCAGCAGTTGATTGCAGATCAATATTTACACAGTACTGCTGAGTGCTGAATTAAGTTGTCTATTTCAGAGATAAATAATGCTGATGACTGAAGGAAAACTGATTTTATCTAGGAGAAAGCTCGATCTTGGAGATAGCTAAAATCCATGCAGCTTGTGTCATGTAAAAATTGTGGGTTGCTTCTTCAATAACTTAACAATAATATAAATGAAAGACTTACAGAATGCAGAATTTCTGTGTAGACATTTTCAGTATGTCCTTAATTGCAGAGCACAATGAGCTAAAAGATATACTCTGCCAAATTTATGCTGAATTTCAGAGTATTAAAACAGCACATACTCCCTCCAAAATTTAATTTTAAATTAAAAGTCAGTCTGCTTAGCAAATGGAATGAAGCGAGCAATAGATATTTCCTTCAATTTATGTAGGAACCTTGGAAACAGCAATGAAAAATCCTTCATCACAAAACAGAATATATGTTCAAAGTAGTCCAATGACATCGTACAAAAATAGGAATGGTTGTGAGAAATACTAGAAATGTGAAATATTAATGCGTTTCTAGAACAGATAGTGCTTTTCTTCTTTGTATTTTTCATTATAGCAGCTGAGACAAATATCTGCCTAGTGCAAATCTAGAAGAGAAAAAAGGTGTCTGTCTTTATCCTCAACAGGTTTATAAAGCTGCTAGCAGATGTAAATTATGCATCCAGTGTTCAAGTGGACAGTAAAGTGATCCATGTAATCCTGAAAAAAATCTGGAAGTCACAAAACCATCTTTTTCTAATTCTTTTTAGTTTTTAAAAAAATTAAAAGCAGAATCAACACTACAACCTAATTGAGAATCCCTATAATAAACCGAATACATCCCTGAGGAATAATTCTTAACACCACTCAGGGAACTTACTAAGTTGTCAGGGAGTCGTACCTTCAAAGCAAATCTCCAGCTTCTAATACAGTGCATTCTCTACATGATAATGTTGTCCTACTTGTATAACAATGTTGAATCTGTTTTTAAAGGGTGGTTAAAGTGTTTTTCGTTCATTGATATTAGTGGCAAATTATGGGAGTGAAAAAACTTCAACATTCAGTGGATAATGAGATATTATCCAGCTGACAGAGCTGGGGATCCTGCTCTATATATGGTGACTGGGAGCATAAGGCAAATAAACCATGGTTGAAAACACAGGTACAGAAGACATCTTCCAGCTGTAAATATACGGCACCAAATAAGTATATATATAATATATACTCTAAATATTGTCTCCAGGTATTTCATACTCACATGATCCCTAGGAAACCTATATTTATAATACAAACTCCAAAACAGGTCTTCCCCAATGAGAGGCTGATATTTTAAATGCTGCTACAGAAGCTGAAGCTACAGACGGTTCATCACTGGTAGTGAGGAACTACTGTCATATAGTTAGCTAAGTTCAACGCTAGCGTCTAGAATATTGTCACATACTCATTAATTTTCACAAGTAATATGACTGTGGGTTTTACTGGTACTATAGTTCAGTAGCAATAAAGTAAAAAGTTTTGGTGGCAAAATAAAAACTCCTACATAGTAATGGGCCTGAAGGTTTTTTTCCCTGCCTGTTTTCCCTGCCATGGAGAAGAGTAACCCCTCCCAGTAACCCCTCCCAGCTTTTGCAAAGGAAGATAAAAAAAAAAAAAAAAAAACCCAAAAGGAAAGGTTTTTTTCTTCTTTGCTTTTCTAACAGGAGTTGCAAAAACTAACTGTAGTCCACAGCTTTATGAAAAACAATTGCCAAGGATGAGAGGCAGTTAAAAGCATGGTATATAAAGGCTGATGGTGTGGTAAATATACACAGAATTATGAGTCATTATGAATGAAGTTTACGTAGCACCGGGGGAGGAAGGAAATATTTCCCATATGATAATGCTCTATGTAAAAGGAACACTTGTGTTTAATATCTGGAAACTTGTCCAAAACAGTATTGATGGACTGCAGGTGGGTATCACAGAATCGTGCCATGGGCAAGGACACCTTCCACTACAGTAGATTCATCAAAGCTCCATCCATCCTGGCCTTGAAGCCTTCCAAGGATGGGGCATCTACAACTTCTTTGGGCAACCTTTTCCAGTGTCTCACTGCCCTCATAGTGAAAAATTTCCTCCTAATATCTAACGTAAATCTACCCTATTCCAGTTTGAAGCTATTACCCCTTGTCCTATCACTACACTCCCTGATAAACTCTCCATCTTTCCTGTAGGCCCCCTTTAGGTACTGGAAGGTCTCTATAAGTTCTCCCCAGAACTTGCTCTTCTCCAGGCTGAACAGCCCCAATTCTCACAGATTGTTTTTGTAGGAGAGGTGCTCCACCCCTCTGATTGTCTTTCCTCATTCCCCCAGTCCCTGCCTTTGCCTGGTGCAACTTGGGCAATGTGGTTAGAGACCTTACTGGTGAAGACAGGCAAAAAATTGAGTACCTCAGCCTTTTCTATATCCCGGGTGATCAGGTCTCCCGTTTCCTTCTGAAGAGGGCCCACATATTCCCTAGTCTTCCTTTTGTCACTGACTTACCCATAGAAGCTTTTCTTGTTGCCCTTCACGTCCCTGTTTAGATTTAACTCTATCTGGGTTTTAGCTTTCCTAACTTGATTCCTGGCTGCCCAGACAATTTGTCTGTATTCCTCCCAGGCTACCTGGCCTTCCTTCCACCTTCTGTAGGCTTCCTTTTTGTGTCTGAGATTATCTAGGAGCATCTTGTTCATCCATGCAGGCCTCCTGGTGGTTTTGCCCAACTTCCTCTTCATTGGGGTTCATCACTCCTGAGCTTGGAGGAGGTGATCCTTGAATATTAGCCAGCTTTCTTGGGTCACTTTCCCTCAAGGGCTTTACCCCACTGTACTCTACCAAGCAGATCCCTGAAGACGCCAAAGTCTGCTCTCCTAAAGTCCAGAGTAGCAAGTTTAATGTGCACCCTCCTCGCTGCCCTAAGGATCTTGAATTCCACCATATCATGGTCACTGCAGCCCAGGCTGCCCTTGAGCTTTACATTTGCCACACCAACCCCTCCTTGTTGGTGAAAACGAATTTTATTAAAGTTTTATTAAACTTTTATTAAAGGTTGGAATTATATTACAGGATGTTGTTTCTATATTTCAAGAAGTCAAAATGCTGCAGAGTATCCAAAAAAGGGACACAAAAAGCAGCATGAAGCCATTACAGTATGAAGTTACACCAGCTGAACTTCAGAAACTTGTTAGAGGGATAACTTGATTGCTTTAAATGAGATTCAGTAAAGTTGCATTGCAAAAAGGTCTACGGATCTCTGACAATCTCATAACAAGTTCCAAAAGCTGTAACTGGAACACAGAAATTTAAATGAGAAATGAGATGCAACTTCCTAGCTGTAACTGTGAGAGGATTAAAGACAGAAGAGCTTTCCAGCTGAGACTGTGGGATCATCATGACCTGAAGACTAAAATAAATCCTTATATCTTTCTGAAGTACATCCTGTAAATTATATTCTAAGGAAACTATAAAATCTGTTTACAGAGAAAATACTTGAATTGAATGATTATGTGGTTTCTAGTCACCTTAAGATGTACAAGTTTATTAATGTTTATTCCATATCTACAGGGTTTATCGAAGAAAATGTTTTCTTGCTTTTTCTCTTAAACTGCATTTTAGTATAACCTTTCATTACAGGAGAAAGTACAGTTCCTATTCCTAACAATGAAGTGTTACAAGCTTACTTCAGAGACAGAAATTCCTTCAAGTATATAAGAAATTCCTCAGTCTTAATATGCAGAAGAACAAGATTTTTTCTGTTCCTTTCATAAAAGTTCTTGCCAGACGTGCTGTAATATTTTTCTGTTACCTATTCATTCATTCATTAATGAAATGTTCTCAGATAATATTGTTATACAAAACATTTATTGTGTGTCTTATAGACATTTTCCAGGATGTTTCATTTTTTGTTTTGTTTTGGGTTTTTTTATTATTTTTTATTTACAGAGACTGTGTATGTCAATACTGTTGCTACAGAACTTGGTTTCTTGAAAATATATTATTTTCACAGCTGTGCTGACATTGTACTCAAAATTGATTCAGGAATTTCTTTTAGAGAGGTTCTTATCTCATTGTCCTACAACCAGTGTGTTATTGAACTAACACCAAGTCACAGAAATGGTCTGCAATAAAAATACTTAAAAATATGATGTAATACAATAAAAATGAAGGAGAGAAAGAAAAAAAGATAACTCACAGTCAGTAAAGTGATAAATGACAGTCAAAAAAGCCAGTGGTGGTGTAGTAAATACTGATTATTGAATAAGCTCAGATGGTGACAATGCACACTATTCCCTACTGTTAAATATTTGTACTGATGGCAACAAATGTATACTCCTTGCCTATGGATATGGACCATATCTTCCTTTGTAAAATTTTATTGGATAGGCAAGAAAGCAGTGATAAGATGTTTCAACAGGTGCCCGGTTTTGAACAAATGGAAGACAATATCTAAATGGTGCATGTGGTAGCATAATTTTCCCGCAATCAACATGCTAAGAAATCAAGTGATACATAATATTCCTATCAATTAGTTCATTTACTTGCCTGACTCTACCTCAAACATGAAAACTCTTATTAAGACACATTCACATTAAGGGAATTACCAGTAAACCATTGTGATTTTTCTTTTTCTTTCTTGACTCAATAGCTGAATTTAAAAAAAAAACAACACACCAATAAAACAAGATGGTTAAGTTTTAACAGAAATTATATTTTTCATGTTTAGAACAGACTACAGGAAATATTTTAATTTTTGATTGAAGAAAATGCTTTGCTCTGGAAAAATATAAAAAAAAATATTTAAAGTCATTAATAATTCATTTGTATTTCCTAAAATGCCTTAT
This sequence comes from Chionis minor, assembly GCA_013398295.1. NCBI lineage: Eukaryota > Metazoa > Chordata > Aves > Charadriiformes > Chionidae > Chionis > Chionis minor. Next base: position 123,024 of record VZSF01009663.1, read on the forward strand.
TAAAAAAAAAAAAAAAGTCCATTTTTGAAAATATTGAAACATTTTATATTTTTAATTTTTTAAACCATGATACTTCATTTTTAAGCAAAATATTCCACTAATTTTAATACTTTCAAACCTCTACTTTTCCAACTACAGCAGTCACAGCTTTTTCTTCTTCACCTTTTGCTTTCCCCCCCCCCCCCC
>VZSF01009663.1:123229-142879 GCA_013398295.1 Chionis minor
CCCCCCACTTATACCACTGTATTTTTTAAGATTTTTTTATTCACTGAAGGTGTGTCAGCAAGTTGTATTCAGTGTGAAACTTCACCGACTAACACTGGCATAGGAAAAAAAGGTTTTACATTATTCAGTCAATAATGGTTCAGTTTAGCCACAGATGTAAGGATACAGACTTCTTTTATTACATTGTTTCAGGTTTCAGTAACATTATTAAAATCCCACTCTGTTAAAAATATCGCATGCACAAATGAAACAATCACTTTTTTTTTCTGAATGTACCTGAAGACAGCATAAATCCTTGAAATACTTATCTATTGCGCATTTTTTCCTTCAATTAAATCAGTTTTCAGAGTATTTTGTCTATTATTGAAAAAAAGAGAAATCTTAATTCAATATTTCTTTGCTGAATTAATTTCAGACACATAATTCAGCAGAAAGGCAGTGAAATCACTCTGAGGATACTTATTAATTTTTAAACTGAGAAAGAAAGGACACCACTTGTTGCCTGTGCACAAAGCTGCTGTCTTTCTAACAAATTTTGTACCTCATCTTTTGCTGTGTGAAGTGAAACACCAAATATGGTTGGGTTTACAAACTTTTATTAAGCTGATTAAAGGCTTTTAATGGTTTGGACAAACATTGTCAGAAACTGTTCAAACCAGAATAGCCTTTATGATTGTTGTTATTACTATTATTATTATTATTATCATTATACTACAACATAGTCTGCTGTTATTTTGTAATTCCATATGCTTTCTTTAAATATATGCAACTAATTTTCTGTCAGCTTGCCATCTAAGATAGGCTATCAGCTTCAAATGTGGTTTTGAAATTGGTATGGATGTTATATTGGAATAAGGAACTTTTGGAAATCATTTGTGTGTGTTTTGTGACATGAAACTTTTCGTTGTGCAGTGTTTCAAGGTTTACTTAATCTCAGCAAATAGCAGAAGTCAGATTTTTTTTCCTCAATCCACTTCAATAATGATCAATTAAAGGGTATATTTCAACTTCTCTGCATAGTTCCTGGTTAAACAAATGAGATTACAAAATATGTAAGAAAACACTGAATATGCATATCAGTTTTCACTGTAGTTGTAGGTAGAAACGCGATGGAAAATATTTATAAACAACTGAGTGTTTTTCAAAGTATTTTAGTATTTCATTTGCATATGGTTTATTTCTTCAAGCTTATTAATACAACCTCATTCTTTTCAGATGTTCGCCAAAATTATTAACAGGCTTTTCAAACACTATGACAGATTTTCTGAAGGAACATAGGAGATAGAAAGTTGTAAAAGAAGATTAAGTAAATGCCAGATTTGATTTATTTCACAATAGTCATAGACTGCTAACTGTTAATTGGTTCTAGCTAGCTGCTCTTTTCTTTTGGAATAGTCATAGACTGCTAACTGTTCATTGGTTTTAGATAGCTCCTCTGATTTTTTTTTTTTGCCTTTTACTTCTGAATTTCCAAGGCAGATTTTACTCCTACTGACAGACATCTGTTCTAGGAATGTTGCCATAACATTATTTAAAATAACAGAGCCTAATTTATTAGTACAAAATAGGAAAAAATGCCTAGTAGTAACTGGAATAACTTTGCATTGTTAAAATTTACTCTGTGGGAGAGAGACAGCTCAAGGTATCTGCCAATTATTCATTAGTAACAATGAAGATAATGTTACAACAAAGGTCCTGGGAAGTTCTTTGGTGAAAAATCTAGCTAGAAAGTACAGCATTTTCTTGCCAAAATATTTTATTTGACTACTATTCTCAGGCTGAAGAGTAACTAAATAGAATACTAAGTCTCTTTGACCAAATGTGCTAGCCTTTTCCCATACAGCTGCCAAATTTGTTAGGAGTAAAAAACTTTGTGTTTTCTCCATAGCTTAGTACAATGGTTATGGTTTACACCCTTAAAAACATTCTGTCATATATCATGCTCATAACACAGTGAGCTATTTAATTTCACTGAAGAAAAACATTTCACAGTTGGGTGATTTTAGAATAAAACTAGTCTGAAAAGCAGTTTAGAAATTTCTGAGGATTAAAGGTAGACTAAAATTAGGAAATAATTTAATTTTTAGTAATAGAAGGTATTTAAAAACATTACTAAGGTATTAAAAGGTGGATGATTCACCTTGGGATTTGGCTATTTGTGCAGCTAAGAATTTTGAAAGTTTATTTTTTACTTCATCAGGTAAAACTGTAATTCCTCTTTGAGGATTTAATCCTTGTGTAATCTGTTGTCCTTTCTGTCTTTTTACCGCCTCTGCTTATTGGACTTAAAATTTAAAAATCTGATATGTGTTTTTGTGAATAATAATTATCTTTTTTGTTGAACATAAGACGAAGGAATAAAAGTTTAGAATTGTGCAATATACACTTACTGGGAAAAGAAAAACAAAAACTAACCAAATAAACAAACAAAAACCCCAAACAAATAAAACCTTTATCAGAGTTCTTGAACAAAGACAATAATTGTGACTAAGGCTCATATCAGTAACGGAAGCTAAACATACTCATCATCAATTAGAAGATAAGTAAATTAAATTCCCTCCGTATCAAGGATTATAGCATCTTCAATTTCTCATTGGGAATGTTTCATTTTTTTAGTATAACACTATAGATGCATACATGTATATATATGTGTGCTAGATTTATTACTACTATGTCTGTTTATATGTATTATTTGACATTACTAATTTTGCTCTTGAATCCCACAGAATGAAATAAAATCCTTCGTTTGAACTAGAAGCAAATTAAGTTATGTATGTCCAAATTCCTGTTCTACCATACAGTACTGTTGAGATCCCTGGCAAATTCTCCATATATATCGTCACAGATAGCATAGATTCTAAGTGATATACTAATTACGTATCTAGTTATTCAGAAGTTGGATGTCTGAGAACAGGGACACAAGAGAAAAACATGCTGAGTGAAAAATAGCCTAGAGCTCAAGAAATGTAAGTGCTGCAGAGAAAGCTAGGTGACCTCCTTGAAGCTTTATTTTCATCCACTTCTTCAGGCTAAGCACTTCATGTCAAGTTTTGAAAGATGAAATAGGATTTATTTTCTTCTTTAAAACACCACCAATCTAAGATTGCTTGTGGAATTTAATAGTTTATTTATATATATGTATTCCATGGGGTTTAGCTGATGACTGGATTCATATTTCATTGGAAAATAATGCAAACCTGGCGGGGGGGACACGGACTTCAGAACATACACCAAATTATTCCATACTAGAAGAGGCTTTGAGAATTAATGTCATTCTTTGCTGTACAATATGGAATATCAGCACTGATTATTATTTATGGAAAGTGAAGTGGAATATTGACAATCATCCTTATTTGGTAAAATTATTTCGGGACATGAGTTGAGAGTTTTCTGAGAAAATTGCACTTCTGGAGTCCTGAAGTATTAATGTAAATGATCATCAGCTGTTAGTATTCTGTCAAACTTAATTGATTCCCAGTGCTTGTTGTTCCACATAGTAAAAAAACAAAACCCAAAAAAAACCCCAAACCCAAATTCCCTCCCCCCGAAAAAACCCCCAAAACCAAAACCAAAACCCACCACCAGCAACAAAATCTCTGACTTGTTTTCATTACTTACTTGCTAGTATATTTTTTATCTTAAATTATGGCTCTTGAGGAATGCTTCTTCTTTCAGCTGTTGCTTCTGAAACATGAAAATGGCATAGTAATTATTCTGGAATCATTCCCCAATTTGATAATTTTTTCATCACTTAAAATATATGTTGATCACAAGTATAAAGCAAATATTTCAAATGCAGGCATTGTGCCAATAAGCCTAAAAATGTACATTCAGAAAATTAATTATACCCTCTGGTCTTTCTTTATTTAATACGCATGTTTTAATTCAACAATTTTATTTTCAATAATATGCTGATTTAAAGAAAAGAAAAGAAAAAATTCTCCCTGTTCCCCAGATATAGATCTATTTAATGAAACCTTTTTTTTTTAAGATTGTGGTCAATCAAATAAACATTTGAGTAAATTTGAGTGATTTAAAAATATCTAGTTATGCTACTAAAGCAGATAACCAAAAATTCCATCATTCACGTTTTTAAGTAATAGAAAATATAATGGGGAAAAAAGTAATATGCTTCTGACAACTTTATGCACAATTCTTAATATTAAACATCTGATAATTTTTCTGCTAAAAACCCGTAAGTTTTATAAAATTGAAATTAGTAATTATGCTTTCCCATCTATACAAACATGGCTGCAGGATTTTATTACTGTAAGTTGGCAAAATAGGAACTAAGACTCGATTTGGAGTTTTATAAAGCAGGCATTCTTTATTGCAGTGCTGGGCACACAGGAGATTGCTCCACCTAATGTGTGCACTGAGTTGTTCATCTACAGGACCTATATGCAATCAAAATATACATATTTATTAAATTTCTGAGAAATTATTAACATATTCTTGGTATCCCCTAGGACTCACTAATATATGTAGAAGTCCGCAACACATGCATATTTATGTCCATTGGTGGTCTTCCAGGGTCCTCTGGTGGTCATCGACAGTCTTCTTCACTGTGTCCACTAGTTGAACCTCGTCTTCACACATGCACAGTTTGTTACTTGGATCGAGTCACAGGAGTTAGTCTACACAAAATTAGCTTATTCTAGCTTGTCTGTTTTAGCCTAAGATAGAAGGTTTCAAGGCTTCCTTTAAATCTTCTGAGCATAGCAGGCGTCTACCTATCTACTTACAAAGTATTTCAAACTTGACCACATTGTTCTAATAAAAAGGACCATATGTTCCTTCAATATTTTTTTTACTCAGTATCTATTTGGTAGAAAAATCAGTATATGCATCTAATAAAAAAAAAAAATAAATCATAGTTACATTCAGCAAACTGACATGTATTCTTTAAAATTGTCTAGTATCTAAGTATACATATATTTATTTTATTATATATTTTACAGTTCATTTTTGCTAAATAAGTGTCTCAGCTAACAAATCCCAGTCAATTTCAGTACGATTCATTAGTGGGAATACATAATCCTCCTTAGGTTTTAAACAGATTTGGTCATTTGACAGTAATTACAAAACTACTTTCTTGCATATGAATTGTAGCCTAATTAAACTAGCCTGCAGGCAGCCACAGCAATGATGCTGGTTAAGCAGCATTTTTGACATTCCCAAATGCTAGTATGCTCTTTTTGCTTTTGCTGATTTCACGCATTTTCTGCCAAGTTAAGCTATTGAGGCAATGCTGTAGGGGAAATTTTCATTGAAAATACATCCTTTTCTAGATTTCCTATAGAAATTAACAAAAGGGCTGGCTGACCAAATGTAATAAAATGTCATTTAATCGGTTTTATTGGTTACAAACTCTATTGATCACAGAACAAATGTGAATTTGCAATTAAAAGTTAATGGATCAGTGAATTTATTTTGAAGATTTTTAACTTTGCATTTCTGATCCTGTGAACAATTAAGCATAAAATCCCCTCAGTACCGTCAGCTGGTTTTCTCTCTGGATGTCTTGTTTGGAGACAGGTTACTTGCCACAGGAAAATGCTCTAAAGTCAGTAAGTAAAGGTTAATATAATACCAGTAAATTGCAGCATTCTTTAGCACACTTTTAAAATTTATATTTATGAAATATAATTTCAAATTACTTCCTCAATATCTCCTTGATAAGCATAATTATTATACAGCATACCTGTGATGCTTCCTCTGATTTTTTTAAAGGTGTTACAAAAGCACAATTAGTAGTTAGCTTCTGTTTGTACCTTCAGAAAAATGGTCTGTATTGACAACACTTTAACCAGAGGGTAATGATTCTTCCTCTGTACCCAGCATGTGTTCACATCTTCTAAATGTCTTTAACAGGCCCACGTTTAAATGGGCATTAGCAGCTCCTCTGAAGTGGTTGCTCTCCTGTCTATTACCAGATTGAACTGATAATCTTCATGCTGATTAAGAGTGCTGTCAATTCAGAATGACACATGCGCATGTGAAAAACAGTCTATCTTCTGAAGTTTCTGCACATGCAAGTTATTTGTGGAGCCACATGCTCCATGTGTCTTCACTTATGACACCAGAGCATCACACACATGTATAAATAGATTTATTTTTCTTTCATCTGCCTATGTACAAGTATTTCTGCTATGGGGAAAAAAAAAAGATGAAGGATTAACAATCTTTATATTTATTTTATTTAAGCATATTGAAAATAAATATAAAGTTTCTTTGAGCTGAAAACAATGCCTTTCTGCTTTGTTGCTGTCCTTCCCTGTTGCTGGCTTCTCCCTTGGTTTCTATTAAGGCCATATTTTCAGATGGCATTAATGTATTTGGCCCCATATGGACCATCAACAGTAGATCAGTATCAGCTGACTTCATAAGCTTCTCAAAAATTATAGTTACATTATGTCTCTCTGGTACAAAAGGACAGGAATCAATGTAGGTGTCAGATTGGCACTTCCTGAACACAGCTCCCACTCTTCATGATATAGATTCTCCAGTAATAATAATCCATCTTCAATGACTGTTAAAGAGGATTTTTTGAAGCCTGTCTTGTGTGCTGTGCTGAATGGACCACAGAAGACATATTTCAGTTCTGTCAACATTTCATCCTTCAGAAATAATTTCCACTTGCCATACTGGAAATATGACAGATAATTCTTACTCTTTGGAAGAACTTATTATTTTTTCCTTTTTTTATTTTTTTTTTCTTATATTCCTTTTTTTGGTTGTTTGGTGGGGTTTGGTTTGTTCGTTTGGTTGGTTGGGGTCTTTTTTGGGTGAAGAGCTGCCCATACTCTTTCTTCTTTGGCTGTTTAGGATGTTTCCCTGCCTACCTGATTTTACTCCCTAGTTTAATGCCTGATCTTGAACATAGCTGGCTAAGGTTTTCCGTGACTCAGTGCCCTTTCCCCCCCCCCATATAAACAACAACTTGCTTTTAGCCTAGAAGAAGATGTTTTCAGATTTAGAAAGTATTAAAAAAAAAAAGCAACCTGTTGTTTTCACCAATGTTCAGCACTGTAATAAACAAAGACATTCACTGAGAAAGAGGGTTCACTTTTGTTTCATCTTCCTTTCTTTGCTGCCCTTTTTTTTCTGATTCTGATCACCCTCATGTGAATACTAGGTATCTATTCAGAATTTTTCCTTCTTGGATTTTTCATGACTGATATGTAGTTCTGACACACTTTCTAAAATACCTGAAGCATAAGAAATTCTAATAATAATTCCTTTGACCCTCAACTTCAGTATCTGGGGATATTCTTTGAGTACAAATGCAATTGAAAATGAAAATTTTAATGAAAATTTAAAACTTGAATTTACGTTATGCAAAATGAGCTTCAATTTTCTGCTAGCTAAATTTACTGCTATGTTACAGAATCCCACAGAATCAGAAAACTTACTTTTACTACAATTTCTAAGGAAAATTTTATTTTTCAAATTTAAATAATGGGATAACTGTGCAGACAAGATAACATTTCATCTGGAACCAGCAAAGCCAAAAAGAACATGAAAAAGTGGCTCACCAAGATAATGTGTCAAAGGGATGCATGCTGATTCAGCTATTCACAGAATGGTTGAGTGTGGAAGTGACCTCTGGATTCTTGCTCAGGTAGGGTCACCTGGAACAGATTGCTCAGAATCATGTCTGTGTTTCAGCATTGCGAAGGACGGAGATTCCATATCATCTCTGGGCAACATTTTCCGATGCTCAGTCACGCTCACTGTAAAAAAGCGATGTTCTCTGATGTTCTGACAGAACCTTCTGTGTTTCAGTTTGTGCTTACTGCTTCTGGTCCCATCACTGGGAACAACTGAAAAGAGGCCTGGCTCCATTTCCTTTGTGCCCTGTCTTCAGGTATTTGTATACATTGATGAGATCCTTCCTGAGCTTTCTCTTCTCTGACCTGAATAGTCCCAGCTCTCTCAGCCTTTCCCCAAAGGAAACATACTCCAATGACTTAACCATCTTAATGGTCTTTTGTGGTCTTCTCTCCGGAATGTCCATGTCTCTCTTGTACTAAGGAGCCCAGATCTGGACACAGCACTCCAGATATGGTCTCCTCAGTGCTGAATAAAGAGGCAAGATCATTTCCCTTGACCTGCTGGCATCACTCCTCCCAGTGCAGGGCAGGATACCATTAGTCTTTGTTGCAAGACTGACATTGCTAAGCCAATTACCCACCACTGACTCATGCTCTGCTTGGTGCCCGCTGGGACTTTCAGATCCCTTTTTGCAAAGCTGCTTTCCAGCTATGTGGCTTCCAGCATATATTGGTGCATGACGTTTTTCCTCCCCAGGTGCAGGACTTTACACTTCTCCTTTTTGAACTTTATGAGATTCTTGTCGGCCCATCTCTCATGCTTGTCAAGGTCCCTCTGGATGACAGCACAACCCTCTGGTGTATCAGTCACCCCTCCCAGTTTTGTTTCATCAGCAAACTTGCTGAGAATATACCCTGCCCTATTGTCCAGATGACTAGCAAAGGTCTTAAACATGATTCAACCCAGGATTGACCCCTGGGGCACACTGCTAATTATTGGTCTCCAATCAGACCTTGTGCTATTCAACTGCTATTCCACTGCTGTTGATACTTCTAATGCTATGGGATATCCCACTGCATTCTCTACTTTTACTCTAGAGTTACATGCAGTCAAGGCACTTTGAAGTCCTGAGGTTTCAGTTAAATTTTTATGATCTTCAAAACATGTGATAGCACAAATGAACTTAAATGCTTTATTTCACTTATAGACCCAAAGTTAACAATTAGAAAACCTTTTGAACAATCATATCTATGATTCTGCAAATTCAAAATGCTAAGTTGTTTTCCTACTGGGACACACACACAGAGACACACATATATTAACAACCTACTCCTTTTTGCTACTAGATAAATTTATATAAAGTAATGTAAACTCTTCAGAAAGTTCATCACCTATTTTCTTATTTTTTGCATACTCCAAATATATTTCTAGCCTGATTATTTGTCAGAGGAACATACTGAAGGAACCAGAATTTATGTTTTTCTCTTCCACTTCTGGAAGTATTTTCTGATGTGGTAGGAAATGTAATTACCATATATGATAAACTATAAATTGCAAAAAAGTAATTAAAAATAGAAGGACAAAATTTAGAGGACATGATTGTCAGTTATTTCTAAATAAAACACAGTTTTTTAAAGGAATACCTGATAAGTATAATCAACAATGAGGAAATTTGGCATGATCTTTCTCAAAAGAAAGGAGATATTCATACTTAAATACAAACGTAGACACAATCATAAAGCTTTTCTATCAAAAATAAAGAATATGATAATGCATGATATAATGCAGAAGGTTTATGGTAAAGGTTTATGATAAACAGCTTTTAGCTGATGTTGATCTGAGGGTTTTGTAATAGTTAAAATTATACTGGTTATTATAGGGTAATTATCATATGAGAGTCAAATCCTTTCATATGAGATAGGAAACAGCAAAATATACATACACGCTGGTTATGCTTTTTGATTTTATAATGCCTGATACAAAGCTATGAAACAAAGATTTTTAGTCTCATAGGGTTTTTTCATGTTATTTACCTTGCCCTCTTTCCTTGTCCTCCTAAAAACTGCACTGAGAATCAATCTTCACAATCTAAGCTATTTGTAAATGTACAAAGTACATTTCTTGGGAAAAAGCTATGTAGAAAGAGAGGCTGTTGAACATCATTCCTTCAAGTTTTGTTTGTTCCTCAGATCTCATTAGGAGCTCAAATGCAAACTGATTTTGAGAAAATAATTTTCAGCTATTCTTGCCCAGATTTTTCTAACTGTAACGTGTAATAACAATCTAGTCTATTTTCCTGATCAGGAGAAATGCATTCATAAAAATCTGTAACTCAGGTTACTTCTCTTTTGGAAGATAAAAGCCAAAAAAACGAAGAGAGGAATAAAAGTGAGGTGATAATGAAAATCCAAACTAAAATCTAAACCTTCCTCAGTTCTGAAAATATATGTTAAACATGTTACTTTTAGTCTAACTTTGAAGCATTTGTCTTGGATTCCTAAATAGGGGTATGATCACTCTTTACAGAGCTTCGACAAAAGACAGACATTATCAAAAGGCAATTTAGATCACAAGTGGACTGATTCCCATAAAAATCGTTACCCTTTTCACCTTGCCTAAATAACAGAAGATGACGACATTTTTATCTGAAGTAATTTTTTGAGGCTTTAATAACCTTTGACCTCATTCTGTAAAAGCCTTTTCGGCAGGATTATTCTGTGTTTTAACTTTCTGTCTGACAAAGAGTAAATGCTGAGAACAAGCTTCAGTTATGAAACTTGAGGTGAATGCATTTGAATGTACATTCTAATACGTTTGAGAAGCTCGCTGTAATAGCACATGCTAATTACAAAATTTTACCAAATGTTTCAGTGAGTCTTACTGCTGAATATCCTATTCATTTTAGTGACAGCTACTCATGTCCATAATAATTTAATATCTGTTCATTTTAAATGAGGGAAAACTTCTTATACTATAAGGATACTGAACTAAAAAAACCCCATAAATTTACACAGTAAGGAAGCAATATATACTCATTTCAAGTGTTCCATGTGTATAATTTGATATCTGTGTACTTGTGAGGTAAAGATTTACAGTTATCAGAAGGATATTCAAATTCTTTTGCAGCAAAAAGTAGAGACTTTTTGTTTATTTGTTTGTGTTTTGATGCTTTTTTGGGAGACCAAAACTTGAAATATAAAATCTCTCTTGAATAAAGATTTAAGGAGATGGAAAATGCATGTATAATGGTAATTCTGCCTCTCTGTGACTTGTAAGCCAACTGTAGATATGATATTGCAAACATTACTTGTTCAATGAACACCAAAATCAGTTAAGTCTTGCCTGAGCAAGAACTAAGTAATAGGTTTTATTAATTATTAATTTTTTGCTACAAACTGAATCAATTCAAACAACAGAAAGATGAGGGTTGAAAGGTACTGTATGTATAATATGACTCTATTGGAGTCATGGACTCTCATGGACTCTGTTCTTTAAATGTACTAGACATTTCAGATGACTATTTTATGTTGTTTTGTTGGTAATGATGTTGCATGCTTTACAAGTTTTGTCTGTCTGTTTTCCAGGTATAGCTGTCGAATTTGTTCATTTAGTTTGGGTGTGCTTTATTGGCTGAGCTGTGTAGCCCAAATCAACATTTCTACTGCTATCTTCAATAGTCAGGTCTTTACATACTGTGTTAATTCAGTTGTTTATATAGACAGTTTAATTGCATATCTTACAGAAACAGATGCTTCCTTTGATCTGGTTCAATACCATTGTATTCAGGTTTTCAGATATGCTACCTGCCAATCAGGCTGCGTGATTTGGCTAATATCTGTTTACTTTAACAAATAAATTCATTAGTGTTTGAAATCATTGTAGCCATTGCCCAGTGCGTACAGCAGTCAATCAGACATGCATCTCTATGCAAACTTCAGTGATTTCCCTGGGATCTCAAGTAAGGTGAAAACTATAAGAAAATTAGTTTTGCTATCAGAAAAAGTAACACTTGTATTTCCTCACAGTTTTGTTCAATTGTTTTTCCTTATGTGTGTCCTTTTTTTGAGAGTTTTTTAACCTAAATTTCTCGTTTGTTATTCACCATGTGAAATTAGGTGATGCAAATCTAGTAATACAAACTTTATTACACTTCTAATGTGTTCTACACTAGGTAACGAAGTCTGGTGAACTTCATTTGCATTAATTTCTTTTCCCTTTTGCAATTCCTCTGATTGTGTCACCTACTGCTCACTACTGTTCACTACTGTTCTCACCTGAACTATATAACCATAATATTGGGATTACATACGTGGTAAACAACTGCCAAGTTCTGCTTGATCAGTAAGTGAAATTATCTTATAAATAGACTACAAAAAGCATTTTAGTATTTTTTCTGCTGGAATACCCTCTACAAATATTATAATCATCAATAACAACAAAACATCAAAATCACAAACCTTTGAGAAAACATTTTTAAAAAAAGCAATGTGTAACTTGCATTTTTTGCATAAACCTTGACTTATAAAATTGGTTTTATAAGAAGTTTTCAAACATTTTATTGGTAATGCTCCATCATCCAAGAACCCTACTTTTAATGTGTAGATTGTTAAAGAAAAAACATCTTGCATATAAGTGTATTTTATCTTTATTTGAATGACAAAGAATTTAAAAGTAAACATGCATAACTGGCAAAATTTTCAGTAAAAACATGCATTCTCATCTACACATTAGGAAAGATATAGCCCTGATTTATACTATGCAAGATGTCTCCTATTCTCATCACTGTGCATTGCAATTTCAGCTAAAGCATCGTTAGAAAGGAAGTTTGTATAGAATTGGGTACGGACTTATTTCCTAATATACCTGAAAAATTCTTGCTTTGTGATTTGCATGTGCTTGAGTACATTTTAATTATTTTCTATAACTGTTATTTTTTTGTTTATGTATCTTTCTGATAAAGAAAAGTAGAGTAATAGGCCAACGATGATTCAGTTCTTCACAGCAGAGGTTATTGACGATGTCTTTAGATTTCTGCACTTACACTAAACTACATCCTGAAAAGAGAGACGTAATGTGGTTCTGCCTGGCCAATCCTGTATATCAAAGAATTCAAAAAAAAGAGAGTTTACATGACAAAGAAAAGAGATCAGGTCTACTGCAGATGCTTGTTAACTGCTGACCAAGATAAACTAATGTGCTGATTGCAAAGCATTGAAAAATAAATATAACCATATTAAGATTCTGTTACAGGAAACTTCATGATTCAATGATTATAGAATAGAATACAATAGAATAGTTCAGTTGGAAGGGACCTAACAATCATCTAGTTCAACTGCCTGACCCCTTCAGGGCTGACCAAAAGTTAAAGCATGTTATTAAGGGTATTGTCCAAATGCATCTTAAACATTGACAGGCTAGCAGCATTGACCACCTCTCTAGGAAGCCCGTTTCAGTGTTTGACCATGCTCTTGGTAAAGAAATTCTTCCTAAAGTCCATTCAGAACCTCTGCTGATGCAGCTTTGAACCTTTCCCACATGTGCTATACTAGGGAGAAGAGATGAGGACCTCCTCCTCCACTTCCCCTCAGGCAGCTGTAGAGAGCAACGAAGTTACCCCTCAGCCTCCTTCTCTACAAACTAGACAAGACCAAAGTCCTTAGCCAATTCTTGTATGACATTCCTTCCAGCTCTTCCACCAGCTTTGTTGCCCTTTTGATGCATTCAAGGAGCTGAATATCCTTCTTAAATTGTAGGGCCCAGAACTGCACACAGTGCTAAAGGAGAGGCTGCACTAATACTTAATATAATGGGATAATTAGTTCTTTTGACCAGCTGGTTGTACTGTGTTTGATGGACCCCGGGATGCATTTTGCCCTCTTGGCTGCCAGGACACACTGCTGACTCCTGTGGAGCCTGCTATTGGCCAGCACCCCCAGATCCCTTTCTGCAGGACTTCTCTCCGACAACTACTTTCCCAATTTATATTTGTGCCTGGCATTACTCCATCCGAGATGCAGAATACAGTGCTTGGACTTGCTAAATGTCATGTCACTGGTGAATGCCAAATCCTGCAGTTTATCTAGGTCTTTTTGCAAGGCGTCTTGTCCCTCAAGAGAGTCAACAGCACCTCCCAGTTTGGTATCATCAACAAACTTGCTAATGGGACATTCAACGGCTGCATCCAGACTGTTGATAAAAGTATTGAATAGAACTGGCCCTAGAATTGAACCCTAAGAAACGGTAATGCAACTCTGTACACATATACTATTAATAAATGTAAACATATTACAATTGCATATATAGTTGTAGGGTAACAAATATACAAAATTTAAGTAAAACATGATAGTGGAAGAATGAGAAGAAGAAAAACAGTGCAGAGAAATTAAGATATTAGTACTAGAAATAGTGTAGTAGAATACTAAACAAACAAACAAAAAGATACTCTAACTAGTTCTTTTTAATGGGAAAATACAAGTGTTTTTAATAAATCCTAGAACAGGATGCTAAATATCTCATTGGAATATGAAAACTAACATACTTTTTACAGTACAATATCTGTACAATATAGTTTTCATTCATTTTAAATCTATAATCTCCAGAAAATTTTCCATTGGACATGTGAACCCTTTGGGACAAAATGTAATCCTACTTAACCCTTAGAAGATCACGAATACCTATTCTGACATAACTCATACATCAAGCAATCCAACTGCTCCAGAAAATGCTTTAAGAAAGACTATGTAGAAAACAGTAAGAATTAGATTTATTAAACTACTTCTAGTAACTGCGCACCTTAAGGAATGTATTGCATCTAAGTATCTTTCTAGTTTTTAACTTTTATATCTGAAGTAACATGGTGTCCTTAATTATAGATTTCCTTAAGACTTTTTGCTAAAATATTTTGTTTACTAATACTCTAGTTCCCAAATAAAATTGCCAATGTAAACTCATTTTGAAGAAAAGTGCATTACATTTTAATTTCGGGTTCTAATCATAGCATGCAGCACTGGGAACAGTCACTGTTAGATAATGCTTAAGGGCTGAAACGTGTTTTCTTTCACACAATTATCTCCATGAAACTTATCTCTATAATCCAAAACCTTAGCTGTTTTTCTTTTCCTAATCCATATGGAACTGATTAGAAATTAAAAGTTGTATTTAAATATTTCCTTATACAAGTGTATATATACAAACTAATCAGTACTTAAAATATATAATTAAGTAAACAGCTGCAAAAATAGATTACTGAAGAGCAAGGCAGCAATTTGATTAATTTCTTTTATCTTTGCAAGTAACAATATTGATATACAAGGTGTTTTTCTTTTATTTTCAAATATTTTTTGTAGCTCAGTAGTATAAATGTAATTAATGTACCAGTGAAATTTTGAAACAAATGAGAAATTTGTTTGTTATTTAGAACAACAAATTATGCATCTTTCTATAAACCAAGTATAAATGTATTGCTCCCTTCATTAATACTAGAATCATGGAATAGAGTCATAGAGCCATACAACAGTTTGGGTTGGAAGGAACCTTTGAAGGTCATCTAGTCCAATGCCCCTGACATAAGCAGGGACATCTTCAACTAGATCAGGTTGTTCAGAGCCCTGCCCAATCTGATCTTGAGTGTTTCCTATGGTAACATCTACCACTTCTCTGGTCCATCTGTTCCAGCATTTCACTGCCCTTGTGAAAAATTTCTTCCTTATATTGAGTCTGAGGGTGTCCAGTTCCCATTTCAACACGTCTGGTACCCATGGGCTTTGATGATAACATTGAGGTCCTCCCTTTGGAGTATTCTTGGATCATTAAATTACTTGGCCGATGGAATGGAGATCAACAAATCCATAGTGAAGCAGCACTGGTAATGTTTGTATTATAAAAAATCACAAGTCAAATTCCTCTGGCAGGTACCACACTCAGTCCCAGAAACCTAGAACATACAACAACATCAAAAAAAGATTTTAAAAGATTGCAATTAGCAAAAGTAATAGATATCTTTTTTTCCTACACAAAAGGTAAAGTGTATGACACATATAAGGATACAAAGCAAGATAGAGGTGGCATACTAGCAAATGGGCAGAAAGAATGTTTGTACCTGTTTACTTGTCATCTGTGCTCTTTATTCAATTCCAGAAATGTTCTTCTCATTACCTAAGGGTGCAGACATCACCCCAAAAAGGTGACTTAAGCTATGGATCCATTGTCAGAAATGTAACATATTTACATTCCTCTAAAAGGAACAACAGGTATGCAGGTGAGTATGTGTGAGTACGTGTGTGTGTCTGCCTGTGTGTCTGTGTGCATGCATGCACATATATTAGGATAGTATATAATTCTTTTTTTTTTAACTTCGGTAAGCATACAGAGTAAAAAAATCCAGATGAAACAGTTAAAATTTATTAAAATTACAAGCAAGAGAAAGCAGGGTTTTTTGAACATAAACTTAAGGAAATCAAAGGCCAAGGGGAAAAATAAAATGTTTCATACTCTTTATATATTAATAATAACCTCATAACCCTTTCAAAATGGAAGTGTTTTTTCACTATTGCAGAATAATTTGGAGTGCGAAAAAAAAAAAAGCAAAATATAAAATTATAATGGGAAGGTGTACTGGTTTTGGCTGGGATGGAGTTAATTTTCTTCATAGTAGCTTCTGTGTTACTATGTTTTGCATTTGTGACCAAAACAGGGTTAATAACAAAGGGATGTTTAGCTGTTGTTAGGTAGTGCTTGTGCAGAATCAAGGCCTTTTCTGCTTCTCACACTGCCCCATCAGTGGGTAGGCTATAGGTGCATGAAAAGCTTGGAGAGGACACAAGCAGGGCAGCTGATGCCAACTGATCAAATAGATATACTGCACTGTATGATATGATGCTCAGCAAAAGCTGGGGAAAACAAGCCAGGGAAGGCCTTTTGGAGTTACAGCGTTTATCTTCCTAAGTAACTGTAACATGTTACCCTGCTTTCTTGGAAATGGCTGAACACCTACTGGCTGATGGGAAGTAGTGAATAATTTCCTTATTTTGCTTCGTTTGTGCACGCAACTTTTGCTTTACCTCTTGCACTGTCTTTATCTCAGCCCATGAGTTTTCTCAGTTTTACCTTTCAGATTTTCTCCCCCATCCCACCAGGCAGGAGCGAGAGAGCAGCTGTGTGGGGCTTTGCTGGGGTAAACCCACAATAGGTGGTAAGATTCCTTAATGAGTTTTTAAAATTCACTGGACACTAAAAACTTTTATCTGAGATCAGGTGACTGAAACAGGAAAGAGTACATGGCAGGAGTATGAACTCACCAAGTACTATATCAGAATTCATTTCTACAGCCTCTGTTATCCAACATTTTTAGTTGTTACAAGTGGAACAAGGTTCTTTCTCCCTACATAACAGTAAAAACATGAAAAGGAGTAAAAAAATGAGTGCCAAAAATAACTGCCATTTTTAAGTACGTCACCACAGTAACAACCCTTTGTGCCATTGATTTTCAACTTTCCATTTAATGTGAATATTCAGCATAAGTACAAAGACACATCACTTCCATGTAGGCTCCACTACGTGAACCAGCTGATACAAATAGTCTTCTTAATGAGTAAAGTTATCAGCACACCATGTCAGACTGGTCAGACAACAACCCTAATTCTCTGAGACTCTTTAAGACCCAGTTCAAACAAAACTCTGTCTACAAATGGCTGTGTGAAGAGAGAGTATTATTTTAACATTAAAAAGTCTGAAAAGCTGAAGAAAAAGAAGGAAGAAAGGTAGGAGGAAGAGAAAAAAAGAAGGAAAGAAGGAAAGAAGGAAAGAAAGAATAGAATTTCACTTTTGTTTGAGACACAATACTATATACATAATAATAGAGTTGAAATCTTCTGTGGAGATGGAGTGCATCATCTGACCACACCTTTCCATGCATCTGACCACACATCTTTCCCGTGATCATGGAAAGATTGGACTGTAGCACTCAGGAAAAAAGAAACACAAAACAAAACAAAAATCCCACAAACAAACAAATAAATAAATAAAAACTCCACAAACAAACAAAAAAACCCTAAACACACACAAAAAAAACCAAACCAAAACAAGAAGAGAGGAGTTGCCTAAGTATTGCACTAAGGGTGAAGCAAATGCATCAAGAACGTATAGCTGATGCTTGAAGTTTAAAGAGAATGTAATGTAATTAAAAAATGAAGAATGCCGAAAAGGCATGGGGAGGGTTGGAGAAATTCTGCTGACACCTGACAGAAGGATGATCAGAATGGAATTAATGGGTAGACCTAAAACCTGTTAAAATTGTGGTTTATGGAAAGTATATGTCAACAGGAAGGAAACAAAATAATTACAGTATTATGTGAAAGACTGGAAAAGATGTTCTTCTCTGTACCATGCTCTGTTGTACAGTTAGGTGTGTTCACTTCGTGCTTTACATTCTTGAGTTAAATTAAATCCTAGAGTAAATGATACTTAACTTTCCCAACATGAAGCACAAATATTTCTCTGAATAAATTTAAATCTTTCAGTTGAGAATCTTTCTCATTCAGTATTTGAATTCTGTAAATGAAATGTTGAACATTAGTAACCACTGAGGTAAAAGTTCTGGTATCCTCTTATTTTTCACTTACATGTTCTGACATATTTTCATGTGATACTGGGTAAACCCGATCAAAATGTACATGTAATCAAGCATATGTGTATCGTTCTCAAACCTAAGAAGCACCTGAAAAATGCTGCATGCCTTCAGTTTACAATGATTACTACAAGACAGTGTTACTATTGTGTCTTATATTTTGTCGCAGGCAAGTTTATGGTTCCATGTATCTCTGATCATCACAACTATTGTCTGCAATTCAGAAAGTTTTATGTCATTCATATTTGGGAATATCAACACTGGTAGAAATATATACTGTAATTACCTTAGAGAGTTAATATATTTGTGTATTCCAAACAGTGTATGGAAGAAAACTTCACGACCTCCCTAATTACAAGAGATATATGAGTACT
This sequence comes from Chionis minor, assembly GCA_013398295.1. NCBI lineage: Eukaryota > Metazoa > Chordata > Aves > Charadriiformes > Chionidae > Chionis > Chionis minor. Next base: position 141,785 of record VZSF01009663.1, read on the forward strand.
TTCAATTATCTTATACATAGACGAGTTTTATAGTAATAATTTTCCAAGGTCAAAATAAATAAGGAGCATCTGTGAAGATCTTTTGAACCTTTTTGCAACACAGTTACTGAAAATGAGATTCTCAAACTTCCAAATAATTTGTCACTAAAGACTAAGGCAGATTTTTTTTTTTTATTTTTGAATCTCCTTTCCACCTGTGGCCTTCATGTATGCAAATAACTGAACTAATTTCAGACAAGAGGAGTCAATTCAAGTACAAAATCTCAACTAGTCTACTTTCAGGGAAAACTAAACTTTTTATGGGTGCATTTGCCTAGACAATTGGCTTTCATTAAAACAGTTTGAATCCAAAGACTGTGAACTCCGTTTACCAGATTGAAGAAGTATTGCTTTAAAATTATTGCATCAGGAAAGAAGACAAAATCTCACCATAAGACAAACAGCCTGTCAGAAAAAGCAGATTTATTTACTCTTATCACATTCAGTTACTGACAATAATCTCAGACAAAAGGTGCCTGTGTGAAGAGGAGAGGATATCTGAATTAATAACTTGTAGTATATTATTAAATGAAAGACAATGGTAGGTTTGACTTTCATCATAGTATGTAATGGGAAAGCAAAAAGTATCTGTCTTCACACATAACTGGAACAACATCACTTTTTTTTTTTTTTAAATTTATAAACAACATTACAAGGATCAGAAGAGTCTGCAGGAGGAGCTACATTTTTTCTACTTCGGTAAGAATTATCTATTTAATCAACTACTAGATAATTTATTCAATTATTTTTTACTCGACTACTGGATAATTTACTCAATTACCTATTTACTCTCATATAGCAACTGCTTATAGACTAGACTAGCAAAAGCATGAAAGGGAGTAAATCTCCTGTCATGCTAGAATATACCAGGGTTTGTAACAGAGTAGAGATGAAAAATATTTTTACTCCATTTTAGGAAAGCCAGAAGACAGTGTAATCACAATCTAATAGCTAATAGACTTACCACCTTAAGTCAAGTCAGTTCTTGATGCAGAGGTATGTATAGAAGTCCTCATTACCTAAATAAAATTTAATAAATAATATTATTTTTTATAT
>VZSF01009663.1:142887-197050 GCA_013398295.1 Chionis minor
TATATATTTTAATATATTGTAAATCTATTTAAATTTTAAATATGTTTACTGTGCATTTATATTTACATTTAGAATAGAACAGTATTTGTTTCCCTGGGGGAAAAAAATCTCTATTTGCAAAACTGTTTTTTAAGCAATTGTGCTTTATATTCTGAAAGTGCTTAATTTACCAGCACACTTTATTTAAGTGTCTATTCTGAGGACATTTTCTGAACAAAGTAGAATGTATAATTGTTTCGAAGTATTACATTTTGGTAAGCCTTTATCTTCTGCTTCTTCTTTCTTCCATATCTTTTTCCATTCCATTTATAATATGTTTTTGAAACATTCAGTTTGAGCTCTCCCTTTTATTACCACCACTGCTATACTACCCATTTTAGAGAGAGTTTAGCTGATAACACAGAGATCTCTTAAACAGGCATCCTTACCCATCATCTTAATATTGCAAGAATAATTGTTTCATCCTTTATATATTGTGAGAATTTTAAATTGAATGAATGATGAATTCTAGTTTCAGTTCAACACTGTAACGGCTTTTAGATATAATATCAGAATATGAGTTACAAACCAAGAAATTTATGGATACTGAAAGACTACTGTGGGACCTCAGCACATGAGATGTGTCAGTCACTAGTAAACTTTTCACAGATCTCTGTTATTTATAGGACAGTTCCACATATGGGCAGAAGGAACATAAAATCTAAGTCTTCAAAAGCTCACCAGCAATGAAACAATGGTTTCAGTAAGGTTTGTCAATCAATGCAATTATACACACAAACCACAAAAAGGGCACAAAAGACAGCATCACTGTTTTAGATGACAACATCATAGAGTAATAGGCTAAAAACAGAAAAAGAAACTTGCAGACACATGGACCTGTTGTCGTAAATCACATTCCAACTAGATAAATCTGTATGTCATACACTGCATGAAATACAGAATTCTTTCATCTGTTTCAAAGTCTATTATTTGAGCAAATTAACTTAAAAGAGGATAGTGGACATTATATATCAGTGTTATAGTTCTATATTCAATTCATATTCTACAGAATAAGAACATGGAATGTGATGTTACATTTAGTTTTGTGAGCTATGAATTCAGCTGTTTTCAGCAATGCATAATGTTTCCTTAGATTACATTGAATTCTACTGATTATTTAAAAGATCTTGCAAAACCACACACTAGGTTCTCAGTTGCCTCAGTACAATCCTGCTTTGTTTTCAGTAATCTGTTAAATACAGGCTGTAAAGGTTATAGTGCACAAAATACTTACAAGAATGCCTGTCAATGTGAAACAGTCAAGGTTTACTTAAGTTTCTCAGATTGTATTGTTGTAGCAACACGGTGTTTGTGGTAATATGGTGTTTATGGCAACATGGTGTTTATTAGATCACATAAAATACTGCAGTTCTTTAATAGGTACAATTTATGAATGGTTAAATTAGAAGATATTTTTTCTCTTGCATTGATCTGCGAGCTAACAGATAGTGTCCTCTGAAAGCTTTTTTTCTTTCTTATCCTGAGTTAAAATTTTATTAATATAATTTTATTGTATTTATTATGACAATGAGCGTTTTGCCTACACTATTAGGGAATTACATCTTTGTTTGAGAATCAACTCACAACAATTCAATGCAGCACAAAACAAAAAAGAAAACCCAAACCTAAAGAAAACCAAATCAATGAAACAAAACCCCTTAATTGGACAATACAAGATGTGCCATCATGGAAATGACTGAAATAAATTATAAATGATCTTTCTTTAACATTTACTTTTTCTGTCTTTCACCTCTTCCTTCAATACCTTGCCATAGTTTACATGAAAACTACAGTTTGAGCAGGTTACCCATGGAGATTTTTCCATCTCTATCCTTGGAGATTTCAAGATCTGACTGAATGCAGACCTGAGCTACCATTCCTGACCTCAGAGCTACCCCCGCTTTAAGCAAGAGCTTGGACCAGAGACCTCCCAAGGTATCTTTGCACCTGAGTGATTCTGTGGTTCCAGAGTTCTATGTCCACGTACCCCTCAATCTCATCATGATTGTAGTGAGAACTTGAAGGAGCAAATGTCTTGATACTCTCCTCCCTTTCTCTAACACCCTTCCCTATTTCGCTTACAGTTTTTCCAATAAGGGAAGACTTGAATCGTTGCTTATAGGATAATCCCAAGAACACGGAGAATTTAATATTAGGGATTTATCCAAAACCATCATTAACAAGGCCAAACCTAAACTATCTTCTCAGTTCTAAATATAGTGCTTTTCTAGATAAGCTCTTCTGCATGTCTGAAAACCTGTGCACACAAGGATAAGTTATACACTCTAGTAGAAATTCTGCTTCTGTGTCAGTTTATGGATTTTTTGCTGTGAATCATGCTAGCCGCTTGTACTTTAAGTAGAAATGAAAGGGAGAACAGTAGAAATAGTGCTAACTTTCAGAGGATATTATAAAAATCAAACTATGTTGCTATTATGCTAACATCCAATGGAAATCAAACTGTGGAGGGGTTATTGGCTCAGCACTTCTAATTTGCTCATCTACCATAAAAGCTTGAGCACTTGTTTTGCCAAAATTTCAGTAATTCCAGTTCGCTGGACAGCTGTCAATACACAAGATACCATCAGATAGCACTGTGGGTGGACAACTGGGAGGTCATTCGCTTGATGTAAATGTCTTGCCAAAGTTCAATTATAAGCTTTAGCTTCTTGGGGAGCATCTTCTGGCTCAGTTTGCTAAACTGATGCCATAGGCACTGTGAGTTCATTAGCTGAATACCTTAAGCTGTCTGTTCATGTGAAGGGTAGCCTTTTGTAAGGATTCTGGATAAGCATCAATCACTTGTGATTTTAACAGTTCAGTCCATCCAGTATTCCCAGTTATTGTCAAGGGAGAGTCCCGTGCTATGGCACTGCTTAACTGGCAGAACTTAGGGCACTTTCTGACTTCCCAGTTGTTATTTTCAGGCATGTGTACTTCATTAGCTTTTGAGCAAACAAACATTTTTCTTTCCAGGAAAGCTGATTGTCCACAATGTACTGTTGTTGTATTTGAAGGGATAATGCTGGCTTTGATTCTGCCAGCTGTTCCTTCCCTCTCAGATGGAGATAGGAGGGATTTCTATGGAGACAAACAATGTATGCTTTTGGACAACTGTTATAACGCTACAGTTTTTATGTTTTCATATATAAACTTTTTCAGGTATCTAGAATTTTTTTTCAGCAAATAAAAAGATTTACTTTTTTCGCATATTCAGACCTTTAACTGAGCAGACTAGTTTCTTGTCGAATGCATCCATTTGTTGTTAGTAAGGAATTAAATTCAATGAAATAAAAGCAACTTTTTTCTTTTCATTATTAATAACCTCATTAATGAATTCTTTTTCATTCATACAGCTGATATATTTGAGAGAAATAAGAGGTAACCTAGGACAAAGCAAAACAAGAACCTCTGTCCAGTAATCCCATAAGATGTTATGCTGAAGAGCTCTTTGCGAGGACCTAATCTTTCAGAAGTCATTGAACCTGTCTGCTGAACTGGAAAGAACAATATCAGTGAGGGTCTGCTGAACCTCATCTAAAGCTTATCTGACTGATGTCATGACACAAACCCATGTGTGAAGCTGATAGTTCAGTACTGACGCCCAGTTAAAATTGGCTGTCTTTATGTTAATTTGTCTTACATAGGATAATGAACTTCACGCTGAGAGGCAAGGAAATGTGCCAGGAATATTAACAGCTATGAATCTTTCATGTTTAAGACAAACAAGTTAAAAACCATGCAATGTGAAGCAATCTGCTGAGTGGTTTTGAACACCCTTGGTTAAAGGATTTAACCGGGATTAAAACAAAGCTGAATCAAGTATTAGCGAAAAAATGCTTTTACACATTTTTTTGGTGCCAAGGTGAAGATTAAGATCATTACTTTTGTGAATATGAATGTTTAACCAGGCCTTGAGGAAAGAGAGAAAACAGCTGTATCTTAGCCTAGTTCTAAACCTTTCCATATATAAACATATATGCACATATTTAAATAGCAAGCTTATTATTCCTGACTGTTCCACCTAAGGATCACTGACCTGCTTGGGTGTAGCTGTAAACAAGCATGAACTATGTAATTATACAGAACCTTACTGTCAGACTTGATCCAAATTGTGCTACAAGGCCTTGAGTTTGCCTAGTATTATCTATACTTCATTTTTGCTTTAAGCTGGCTTTTCCTCTGTGGCTTTGGACAGAGTTGAAGTCTATAACCTTTGGTTGTAAGAACTCATAAATTCATGCTGTGGTCTTTCAAAACCTCTAGGATGTGCAGACTTCCTTCCTGCATAACTTTAGATATAAATGTCCCTCAAAGCTACATTTTCAGAGCTCTTCTGAAACTGAATTGTGTCTTAAATTGCTTCTGCTTTCTCTTGGCCATTAGAAATGACTGGTCTTCTAATACTAAAGCATTATCTGTCCTTAATGCCTCACTTCAATATATTGGTATACACTATAAGTTTATAACTTCTACACACTGCTTAGGTAATCATATGAGTTAACAAGAGACTCTGAAAAATGCTGTTTTAACAAACGGTTATTTTGGCTTCCCCACCCACCCCTTTTGTTTTTATTCCCCCTCCATCTCTTTAATTGCCCAGGAAGAGAGAATGACTTCAAGTGTCTTTTAAGGAAGAAAAGCACATGCTTTAATATATTTCCAGTCCTTTGCCCTCTGAAAGAGAAAATTAGCAGGTATTGACTACTACTCTGTGCAGCGTCAGCACAAAGTATGTGTACCCAAAGGCATTAAATGTCTTTCATAACATTTAAAAGGGATGCACTTTTTCCTTAAATGAAAATTACTTTACATCTGAATACTCTAATTTGCAACTGGCTATAACTTAAATGCTATCTTCTATCAGTTTTACAATAATATCAATGCAAAAGAAGAGCATTTCTGCATGAAATTACTTTTTTTGTAGTCTGAAAATTGGCAGGCTTTGTCCATAGATGAAGCCTGCAGCACACATAAAATGTGCTTTCAATAGGTAATAAAATATTTTGCAATATTTTGATTATTCTTTTATTCCCGGCTCCTTACCGAATAATAAAATAACAAATCTGCCTTATTTTGGAGTTTGTCCTTTGGTTTTCTAATTATCCAGAAAGGTTTGTCTGCAACTACTTGAAATAAAAAACTTTTGACAGGGCTTGCTGCTCTATTTTAATCTTCTATCCTGATACGGACAGTAAAAAAATGAAAAAAATCAGACAATGCAGATGTAAAAAATCCATTGTAATACACTTGCTTATTTAGACAACTACCTTTCACTTAAAAAAAGGGAAAATCTTGCTAGTTGACTATAATTTGCCAATTCAGCAATCTGTGCAGTTGACATTGAAATGAGGAAGCCAGAATTTTTTCTTATAACATTTCTGAAAAGAAACTACCCTCAACTTTGTACTTTATCTTCAAAGTTATTTCAGACACAAATTATTTGGGAAATACATTTTTTCCTCCTTTCTTTCATGGACTGGGAAGTTAAAAGCAATGGGAAATGACCCAGGAACAACTAGTTGTCTGCCAATCACAATATATCACGATTGCAGTATTTCAAGTTTAGAAAACAAAAGTAACAATAACAACAAAAAATCCATGACTACATTTTAATAGAACAAATAATAATGTTAAAGAATAAAGAAATACAAACGGAAAATGGCATCTCAACATAAACAATGTATTAACAAAAAAGTTCAAATCTTTCCCCTGTTTCTATGGAAATGGTAGATATAGATAAAATCTAGATAGGTGGTTGGTTGGTTGGTTTGTTTAAGGCTAAAGAGCTTGAATTAATTTCTCTCTTGGATGACAGAGTTGTCTGTGCTGCACATTCAGAGAATAATGGGCAGGATGAGTAAAGACCGCTCATCTCACTGTGTACATGAATCTCTACATTAGTGTACAATTAGTACGTATGAGAATATGGACTTACCTTGGTTGTGATTTCAGACTGCCAAAGAACCTGAGAAACTCAGGATGTGATTTGACCATAGCAAGATATAAGGAAAATGCAAAGATATACTTTATGGCCTGATAATGACTGAAGCAACAAAGTGATGCTAAGTAATTTGAGCAAATGAAACTATTTGCCCCAGAATAGAATAGGTCAATGGTGACCGACTCCTTCAATGGAAAATATATTAGATCTGACAGACCTTAGATTGGATATTAATATGTTTGGAAAGTGTCAAGGAGATACTACTGACTGAGTAAATGTTCAGTGCAGATAATTTTGTGTCTTCAAAGAAAAATATGTGCAAAGCTGCAAAGTTTGTCATTTTCTTTTTTTTTTTTTTTTTTAGTCACTTATTCCCAGTGCTGTCGAACAGAATCAGTAGAAAGAATAACTAGCAAATTGTGACTCTGGCCAGAAGGAAAGAAACCCATGCGTTAAAAAGAAGGATAGTCCAGGCTAATTGCTATGAAAGCTAAGGAAGCTGATACTAGGTGAGAGAACAAGGAAACTGAAGTTCCAAAAGAAAGCTATCATTAGCTGGGAGAAGTGCCAGAGACAGAAGAGTACCTGGCTTCAAAGAGAAAAAATTGATTAAAAAACCCCCAAAATGGAATTTGCTTATTCAACCTATTATCTTCTTTCCCAGTTCTCAAATTCTGTTGTATTTTTTGTCATTCCAATTACTCCATTTTATTGTGATACATTTCACTTCACAGCAAGAGAAAATCCAAATATGCAGACATTTACTTTTATTCATTAGGTAAGCTGTGACTAACTTTCCAAGTCATTAATAAATTCAAAGAGCAAGTATTCTTTATAGATCTATGTGTATCTAAACCATTAAAAAATGGGACCTAGTTTGACATAGATCCTGGTTTATACCACATTTTGTTTCTGTGTTTTTTGATTAAAAACACAAAGACTGTAAAATCAAAAACTACACTAGAAATTTTAAGAGTCAACACATTGGAAATTTTTAGTTCAGATAGCTTTTAAAAAAAATTTTATGACATGAATTTTACTTATTCAGATATTAATTTGCTGGTTTAATATAGTTTTAGATAAAAATAAAACCCAGCAAAAATATCACTGATACAAATACAGTCATATATTCTTAATACATTATTTCTTAATAAATTTTCCTATGTAAAAACTTTCCTGCCCTTAGCCTATTCCTGATCTGCAAGAGAATGAAAACTGGAAGTAATTTGCCAATGTTAGTAATGAAAAAATACCAAGTTATTGCACTGTAATTGGTATACCACATTCATTCAATTGCACTCATTCACAGGAAGAAAACAGAAGATGCTTTCTCCCATTTCATTTTGGTATGAATTCAATTCTGACCATTAAAGAGATAATCCATCTAAGTAAGACGCAAAAGTGATCAAACCCCCGACTCTTTCCCTTCTTTTATTACAGATTTTCTTCAGCTATAAAATCATGAATGCAAGATTAGTATTTCCCTTGGGATTTAGACAGAACCTGCCAGGGCTTTTTTAGAAAAAAAAAAGTGTACAAATCGGACTTTGATGGAAAGTATGTTTTGGTCAGCTTTCTGTTCTCACTGAAACTGGTACTATGCTCTGAATTCCTTATGCTGCACTGGAAGTGAAAAGTGTCATTTGGTCAACTGAGAATTGTCATTCAACTAGTTTTTGAGAGACTACAAAACTGAGATGCATTCTGTATTTTTCTGAACATTCCCCTTTGGGACTTCAGTAGCCAAAGAAATCAAACAATATGAAATGCAGCAAATGCTGTTCTCACGAGGGAGGATGTTATTTAATGTTCAACAGCATTATATCCCTGACAACAAGGTCTGGAAATGTCTTGGCTTAGTATAGGTTTTTTATAGACATTAAATATTCCATAGCCTACATTTCTGTTTGATTAATTTTGTGTGCAGTCTCCTGAGACAGTTCATGAGTCATTTAGAAAACCTGTTAAAGGAATATTTCAGGTTGCTGCCATTTTAATAGTGGCTGTTAAGTACAAGTAGATTTTTAACATTGTTTGCCAGGTCTCATGGTTTACAATGTTATTGGAAATTCTCTGAAATATCTCAGTGGTGAGAACTGAGTAAGATATAAAAATAGATGTCTGAGATTTTGAACAAGGATATAAAAGATTTTAATCCCCTACAAAAAATGTGTCAATCATTCACATGCTTAAAAATGGGGTCTCATGCCTAGATGACACTGATGTTATATGGACACAAACATATTTTTTTTTTAAATCTGTAAAACAACTTTCTGTAACTTCAGTGTTGGAATAATTTAAAATCTTACCTAAAAGCCTAGAATGAGATTTAAATTTCTTTCGGTTTTTTTCCTTTTTTTTCCTTTTCCTTTTTTCATGGCTATCTGAGGTTCATCACCTTTTACCCCTTAAAATTCATTTTATTTAAGTTAGTTTTCTTGGCTCCCATTACTTTCAATGAATACAGAAGGGAAGAAAAGAACTCCAAAAAGGGTAATCATCACCTCAGATAATTGTGTTACATAGTTGTTAGGATCTATGAATCTGAAACACATGAAACCAAATCAAAACTGGTGGCACAGTCTTCCTGTCACGGAAAGAGTTATCACAGTTCTTTGATTAGTATTATGTAAAATATATGGCAAACCCTGTATATACTATAAAATATGATCTTGGTGGGAGAGGTGCATAACAATTAATGGGTTTTTTTCATGAGATAGTGATTGTAAAATTTTGAAATTGTGAGAAGGTGTATATCACTTCCCTATTTTTTATGGATGTTGTAACTAAAAAATTTTTGAATATATGATAGAGCCTTTAGGCTAGGACGTTTAACATAATAGTGATGCAAATGAAACTGTAAAACTACCATTTTAAGGTGAAATCACCAGTCCAATATGAGGCAGAAGGGAGGCCTGATGTCTCCATCTGCTTTTACAAACCATGATTGTTGATAGGACAAGAAACAATGAACTTCCAAGAATGATTCAGGCTGGGCATCTGATGATGAAAATAGTGAAATACTGTAGTGTACTTTAGAGATACAGCAGAATCACCATTACCAAAGATTTTTAAGAAGAATAAAGGCACCTCAAAGCCCGACCAAATAGATAAGGCTGCTTACAGCCATGTGCAGTCAAGTTCCTCAACAAGGCTGTCCATTTTTGCGGCAGGGCACACCACTATCTTATTTTTGACATGTTCATCATGTCTGCTAGGACACTCAAGCCCATTTCTTCAAAGTTTCTTTCTAGCCAGTTCAAAGTTTCTTTCAACAGCCTGTACTGTTGTGTGGGATTATTCCATCCTATTTGAAGGACTTTGCATTTGTTGAACATCATGATGAGGTTCCTGTTGACTTATTTCTGCAGCTTGTTTAGGTCCCTCAGAAGAGCAGCCCAGCCCTCCAGCATTTTAACAGTTCCCAGAATTTGTTTTCATCTGTGAACTAGTTGAGAACATATGTTGTCTCATTGTCCAGGTCATTGATAAAGATAAAGATCTTGCCCTAGGACTTGCCTTGTTTAGACCACTGACAGGTGCAACCAGTAGCTGGTTAACAGTGTCACTTTGTCTTGCAGGTCACAGAAGTTCGAGACTGATGGTCCAGGCAATTTTCCACTCATTTTGTCATGCATTCATCCAGTCTATATTTCAACAATTTTTGTATAAGGGTACTACGTGAAACCACGTCAAAGGAATTGCTAAAATCAAGGTATATGACTTCCGCTGCTCTGCCCTTATCTCCACAGCCAGTCACTTCATCATAGAGGGTGATCAGATCAGTCAAGCAATCAAGTTGGTAAACCCCTGCCAGCTCTTCTCATTTACCTTTAAATCCTTCATGTGCTTGGAAATGATTTCCAAGAAGACTGGCTCCATAATCTGGGGCAAGGCTAACTGGTCCCAAGTTCCCAAGATTCTCCTCTTTGCCCTTCTTGAAGATGGGTATGATGATGATAAAATCATATCCACACATTGTAGCAAATAAGTAAAAAGCATCTCAGCATGAAATAATCTCAGAAAGATGACAGTAGTACATCTAGAAGTTGGCTTGATGGTTATCTCATTTTATTTTGTTTGTGTTTTCCTGCCTATGTATTCATTTACATTATTTTCTGTTTTCTTCAAGAAAACTTCAAATTTCCTTTCAGCTGAAAACAAGCTGAACTAGCTGGAAATTATGTAGGAATTAATTCTAAGTAAGGATTTACATTGCAAATATGAGACTTTAATAATGACTTATTCTGAGAGGGCACTTCGCAACTCGTATCATATGTAAATGAGAGGTAAGGAACACCTATAGTCATGGTTGTCTGAGACTTATGGTTATCACTGAATTATATAAAATGGATGAAGCCACGAGAGCTTATGTGCTCCTTCCTTTTATCTACAGGTAGAATTCATTATACTTAATCTACCTTTTATCTACAAGTGGATTTCATTATACTTAAAACATTTAATAATTTTTTTAAACTATGTTTTAAAAACTTTAATTGCTGGAGATTTTATTATTCACTAAACACTGTGTTCTGATACTTACTTATCCTTACAGATAAACTTCTTTCTTGTTAATATTATGTCCCTTATTAAATTAATTAACATAATATTATAATATTATGTTAATTAAATGTCCCTCACAACATGTAGGACTGTTGACTATTCCTTTCCATAGTAGAAATAAGTAGTCCCATCTTCAATTAAAATAATCACTTTCTGTTTTTATTAATAGCCAAATTGGTCCAGAGTTAATGAAGATGATTCAACTAAAAGTAGATTTTGACTTTATGGGAAATGTAATTCATAAACTATGAAGACCAAAAAGACTTTTGGCCATTTTCAGAACTGGCATTCAGTATAGCTAGTTCAGTGTGAATGGGAGGGACCTTGTCAATGTGATTCATGGCACCAGAGTTACAGATCCATGCTTCCAGGGCAGCCAATTAAAATATCAAAGATCTTCATCAGGCAAATGAAGAATTGATTAGGAAAACATGTATACAAGGGTAATCTAAACTCCTGCCTTTTATGAAATTTAGAGATATGAATTAGGTGTCTATGTTTGAAATCCACTTATTGTCCTGCATCATTGTCTAAATCAGTAGGGTATATTCAGATTTTTAGACTCTTAGAAACACAGAATCATAGAATGATTTACATGGGAAGGGGCCTTTAAAGGTCATCTAGTCCAACCCCCCTGCCATGGGCAGGGATATCCTTCAATAGACCAGGCTGTTAAAAGCCTTGGCCAACCTGACCTTGTATATATCCAGTGATGAAACATTCATAACTTGTCTAGGCAACATGTTCCAGTGTCTCACCATCATTATAAAAAAAATTAGAGTTTTTTTGACAGCTGTTCAATGAAGTAGACCTACCTTTTCTAACTTCATTTAGTGGAGGAACGGGATTGGCACCAATATAGTCACTTTACAGACTGGAGTCTTGAGGCTGCCCTTCCTTTGGAAGCTTTGAAGAAGCAATGAAAGAGTCTTGCAAACTGAGGACAGTTCAGTTATTGATTAGGAACCTTAGCAAGGTAAGAAGGAGATCCTGAGTTACAGTCCTTCAGTCCAGATTATTTATACATGGTTCACTGAGCCATCAATGACTTAGAAAAACAGGTATTCTGGGTCAGAAGGTTAAAACAGAGGTCAGCTGATACCATTTTGATATTTGAAAGCAATTTTACTTCAGTGAAAGCCTACTTTCAGAAAGAGTTTTGACAATATGTCTTTAAGAAAAAAGATGTGTATAAGGAACAGGAAATGAAAAAGAAAGTGAAAGGATTTTGCAATGAAAGCATTTAAATTTGATTTCTGTTTTATCTAAGTTCTGTCTGAGGTAGCTAAAGAGTATGTTGGAGATTTTCTACCTTAGAATATTCAATTTGCTTATTTGACAAAAATTCTTGTAGAGGTAAAATAGTCTGTTAGCTTTTTGTCTGTGTCATGGTCAAAACATAGGATATGATTGCAATATCTATTTAAGAGTTTGACAGTACATCCATGCTTTTAGAGTGTTCTGACAGTTTCTGTCAATATCTGCAATTTATTCTTGTATAGTAACCTCCATGTCTAAAGCTCTGGGTTTTTTTTTTTTGCATCTCTTTGACTTTTCAAATATGTTAACATTTATGAATTTAAATTATACAAAGTATAATTTATTTANCTTTGTACTGCCACAGTGTTACCATTGACCACTAACTCCCCTGTTCCTTTCTTTTCTCCCCTAAATTTTATGTCTATTACAACAGGTGCTTTATTTTCTTTGAATCAATTTGATATTTTTCCATAGAATGTTAATCCCTTGATTTTCTTTAAGTTACTTCATTAGGACACTGTTTATCTTTCTTCATTTCAAGTTGAGAACCTTTTGGGGAAGGAGAGTTAGTAATAAACTCTTTATTCATGGGTTTGGGTTTTTTAAATTACTTTATTATATTTAACGTAGGACTCTAATTTGACAATGAAAATGTTGCGGTCGTATCGAGCCACTCTCCACTAGTACAAAACAATATCACCAGCATGTTGCAAAATTTTGGTGGATACAGAAATCATTAAGAGACTATTTTTAAACATCCATGTTATTCCTTTTTAAAAATTTATTTTATTGTAATCTATCATTAAGTTGCTCAAACTGCAAAATTAGTATCTTACCTGTTTTTGTGTTTTTGTGAAGTATCATTGTGATTTCCAGTCTTATATTGAAAGCACCTATAATTATGGCATTACGAAGTTCTGAAAACTTAACACATCTGGCAACAAATGATAAAAATTATACCTTTTGTTTAAAGTATCACATAATTTTATCACTGGCTAGTTCTCTTATGTAGTCAGTACTGCTTCATTCACTACTGGGGTTTCTTATATCAACTTCCTATATATTTCCTGATTCTAGCAAAGGTGAAGTGCTTTTTTTCTGGAGTATGGATATACAAATATACCTACCCATCTGCTCTCTCATTCCAAGAATATTGAGATAATAGACATTCAGAATAAAAATTATTGGAGCCACTTAAACAGTGCTATCCTAGCACTTAAAGTTTTTCATGATATTGTTTTATTTTCTGTTCTTTGTGGTTCATTTTCAGTAACATATTATTTAAAAATAAATACTTCATCTACTCTCACAACTCAAATATATGGTGCCTATCTAAAGCTATTGTCAATGTAGCCCTGATCTCTGGAAAAAACATATATTTTTAATTGAAAGGATTACCCTTTCCACAAAAGTCTTTGTTATCCTTCTTAGCCTTTAAATAACAATTTGAATGTATATAGTTACAACATCAAAGAGAGATGGGTTTATTTCTAGCTGTCACATTGTTTCCTCCAAAGCCTCACTTAGCTCTGTTAAAAGGGAAAGCTTGGTAGCGAGACCAACAGATAGACCGAGTATCAGGTACAGAGCAGGAAGTTCCTCTCTGACAGAGTATATGCGGCCAGAAGAATCAACATGGGCTGTAATTTCCTAACACTTCCCAATTTAAGATATGAGCATAAAACCAAGTGAAATGAAAGCAAATCCCTTCAAACTCTGAGATGTCTGAAAATATAAAAAAGCAATTTCACTATGGATGTTTTTAAGGAATCAACAGAGGTACAGCTGGAACATTTTTTTCTTTAGATATTCCAAACATTCTGGTATGCTTCTGTCATAATGGCTATTTCTACCCCCAGTAAGTTTCATTTTCCACTCCAAAAGACATAATTTTTTCACTTTTGCTTGTATGAGTACTCAACAATCAACAAAACCTGTGATTTGGCAAGATCTGAATATATATATTTTTCTTTTCCTATTTTTAATTTCAAGAATGTGAGTAAGCCCGCAAAAGTAAATTAATACTAATTTTCTAATAATTTTAACCAAAATGATACTCATACAGTGTTCATACATTTTTCATTATTTTATTCAGTTGAACTTCTAACTAAACATACCAAGGAGAAAGTACAGAAATGTCAGAAAAAAACTGTTGAGGTTTTATAACGCATGTGTTTTCTTGAAAGGTGATTTATACTGAATCCTTGATATTTCTGTAGCAGTTTGTTCACAATTACCTTAAAATAAAGAGGATATGTTCTCACTTTCAACTTCCTCAAGTTTGTTGGAAATATTTTTTTGAGAAAAAACACCCCAAAACTACAGAAAAAACATAACACTGGATTATAAGGCCTCAAATCATCTCTATGTTCAACACTAAATATAAAAAAACAGTTACTGAAATTGTAAAATTATAAAGCGTCACTTTTTTTTTGACAGGCTTTTTTTTTTTTACATCACTGGGATGTTTACTAACTTATTAGCTTTGGGTGTATGATGTAAAATCTATGACAAAAGATATATATCTCTACTTGTAGATACTAAGAATTCATTAAAAAGTTTCAGAAGAATGTGAGTCTAAAGCTGCACCCAGAGGAGGGCCACAAAGGTGATCAAAACGTACCTCTCCTGTGAGGACAGGCTGAGAGAATTGGGTTGTTCAGCCCAGAGGAGAGAATGCTCTGGGGACACCTTTACAGTGGTTTTCCAGTATCTGATCTGAATGAAAGCTGGAGAGGGACTTTTTATAAGGGTATGTAGTGATAGGGTAATGGCTTCAAAGTGGAGGAGGGTAGGTTTAGGTTAGGTCTCAGGAAGACATTTTTCACTGTGAGGGTGGTGAGATGCTGGAACAGGCTACCCAGAGACGTTGTGTAGGCCTCGTTCCTGGAAGTGTTCAAGACCAGGCTGGACGGGGCTGTGAGCAGTCTGATCTAGTGGGAGGTATCCCTGGCCATGGCAGGTGGGTTAGAAATAGACAATCTTTAAGGTCCATTCCAACCTAAACCATTCTATGATTCTATGAGAAAGTAAAATTTATGACCTTACACACTTCTGCATTGCAATGAACCTATTCAAAAAAATTCTACGATACTCACATTCAATCCCCTTGGACCTTTAAAAATGGTGAAACTGTAAATATTTCCTTCCTTATCTCTCCTAGTTTTAATTAAATGATCTGTCTCCATTTTTATAGTCTGAATAATTTAGAATTTGTACTGTAAGTATAACAACAACCACAGTGACTGTTCCTAAGGCTTCAAGAATAGTGGCCACATTAAGTGGTTATGTAACAAAATTGAAGGAATCTATCATAATAAATTGTGTGAAATTGAACTGTCTTCTGAATTTATTTTTTTAAAGATAAAGATAGACTTTGCATTTAAATTTTGCTTCTTCTGAACATTTCTTTCAAAATAGGCCTAAGTCCTCAGACTTGAGGTCATGCAAAAGAAGCATATTTTAAGACTCTCACAGAAAGGACAGTACTGTACAAGAGAACAAGCCAGTCTTCTATTTAGTACGTATCCAAGGCAAGAGAACTCTTAAGAGTAGATGTGTTTGAAACTTCTTTTGTAAGTTTTTATATTCTGATAATTCAGAGGAATATTGGAAAACAGTCCTCGTTTATTTCTTGTGAAGTTCTCTCACAAAGCTAATGCTGTCCCTGTGTACCTAATTCAGATGCTTCATTCTCTCAAAATTAGCTTTTTTCTGAAAGTGAGCTAACAAAAGAAAATTAGTCAAATTGAAAATTAGAAGCTATAATCCCTCTATGAGTTTATAATATTGATGTTAGTGTCCTTAATGATTAAAGCAAAAAAAAAAATTAATGAATTGTTCTATTTCTCACAACTGATCCCACCTAATTAATGTCACCACGCTTTCCTTACAATGTCTCCCTTGCCAGTTTCACCCTGTATTCCTTAGTAAGCACCGTGATACTGTTTGATGCAAAAGTTGTAGAGACACTTTTGTGTAAAATGTTCAACTAATTTAAAATCATGATGGTCACTGGAAGATAAATAGACTTAAATCATTCTTAGAAAAATAAGAAAATGACAGTGCTGAGCAGTTTTTAAAGTGACCTCATGTAACATCATTTTGAGTCACTCAACATCATTAGAATCAATTATTTTGCACTTTCATCAAACTGATATAATGTTTTGAGATATCAGAAAAATATATACCCTCTACTTCATCATCTTCTTCCAACTTGTCATTTCTTTGACAATATTCATTTTCATCCCTCCTTCTTTGCCAGTGGATTTATTATATTTATGCATTAGGCAACTAATTATTTCCTGCAGGTTTGAGAGTGGTCATCAGCTCGTGTATCCAAATTATCTCCTTGCTTGTATTACCTTTCAGGTAAATCCTATCTTTTCTGCAGAATATCCATACTCATTGCAAATTTCAGGCTATCAAAATGTAGTTTAATATGTATAACCTTTTCTTTGATCATTTTCATTGTGATTATACAGCTCAAAATTCTTATATAACTGTATTTCTTTTAATCATTCATTAACACTTGTTAGATTCTTCTAAAGTGATCTTCAGCAACACAGAGGATCCTGGGTGACAAACACAAAGAAATACTGGTTAGTAGCCAGTTCAGTCTCAGCTCAAGCTTTAAGAGAGTGACATACATCAGAGGATGTTTTTTCCCCTGAAAATCAATTGAGTTGCACCATGGGACTCTTTGGAGAACTTTCAGTTTATTACAAGTATTATAGAACACAATTATAATGTATTAGTGAAGCAGGTCATTGACATGACATAACATTGACAGTTATTTGGACAAAATAATTTAATTTCTTTAGAACATATATGAACATTGAAAATGTGCATAATTTAAAAATTGTTCTTAGTTGTTCTGATGGAAAAAAGAAAATCTGCTTTCTTTAGATTCCAGGAAAAAAAATAAATCGGGGGCTGTCAGAGAAATGTCCTTTTAAACAACACTAATCAAATGCACCAAAATTTCCATCTTGATGCCAGTGGGATTTCTTGTGAAATATGTTGCTTTGCAATCTACGTGGCAACTTACAGCTATAGAGGTGTATTTAGTTGATCAAGCAACCAAACATTTCTGGAAGACTCAGTTAAGCAGGGGGTTTGTTCGTGCGTGTGGGCAACACTTTGAGAAAAAAAATTGCTACCACTGCATCCTCAAGGAGATTAAATCTAGCAGAGGATTTACAGTCAGAAAGGGAAATACAGAGATGATTAAGTCTTTCAGATTGTTAATATATCTTGGCAATCTATTTCAATAAGTTTCCTTCAAGAAATACAGTTGATGTAATGAAAAGACTATTATAAAAATTGCACAGAATTTTTTAATCAGCAACTGAAAACAATTTTCTCCATCAGGCAATTAATGGAGTACAGTTTATTTTAAAATCTTCACTAAAGACTTCTAATTTGATTTTCTATATCTGCAAAGGTAATCATATTATGGCATTTTAGTCAGGTTAACTGTCATTTAGTTCCAATCCCTATTGTTTCCTAAGTGGTTATAAAACAGCAACAGGATTAGTCAGTTTTAATGTGTGTTTTTTCCCCATGTGTTCAAATTACATCTCATTCTTAGACTTTTATTTCATACCAAGAAGAATAGAAGTAAAAAGAATAAGCTATTTTCAATGAAAAATATATTTCTGTGAAACATAGGGGAACAACTCTGCCTCAGAAAATGGCAACTGTCACCCACATCTAGTACAGTAAATGAACCAAATCACAAAAAATTACAAAATCTCACACTACTGAAGTTGCATGATAAAATTAGGGGCCAAAATGACAGCCGCAAGGTCATAAAAAATTAAACAAAATCAAAACTCTTCAATATGCCTTTGACAGTTTGTCCTGTAACTGAGTGATTTCGTCATAATCCACATCTTTCTGAGGAGACATCTGGAGCTGCAGGTGTTTGAGGTTTCCCCAGGGAATCATGCTTATCAATTCAGTTTTCTATCAGCAATACTGGGTTGTCAAGGGGCATATGCTTCTGTGGTTTATTTTTCTATTGAACTGTATGGCTTTCAGCAAAAACAATGATGATAAACTGGAAACAAGAAAGTGGCTTGGCCATTAGCTTCCCAGAAACAGACAGCTGTCAGAAGGCTTGACTTCTGCAGAAGAAGATGACTTCAGTGAAGCAAACCTTGGTAATTCCCCATTTAACAGAATATATTAAAGGCATCTTGTTGGTTTACTATATGTGCCATTATTCACTCACAAAAAGCGGCAGAAGTAAGGAGAAACACATCCTGTCATCTGTTTTACCCTTTACAGCTGTGAGAAGAGTGTAATAAAATATCCAAGACCAAAATCTACCATTTCAAATCTAGCTTTGTCAAAAGCGTCCCAGCAACACATTTTATATATTGTCTGGCATGACTTATCTTCAGCAGTGCATAGTAAAAATTATTAATCTTTATAAATTTAGATTAAACAATTCCCAATATGTGCTACTATATTCTTAACATATAACCAGTTATGCTGACAGATATGATATTTCTTTTCTTTTTTCTTTTTTTTTTTCCATGTTGCAGCTTTATTTTATCTATCCTGAATGACTTGTTTTTTCTGTTTAGTGACATTGGGACAAGCTCACTAAAGCTGATTTCACTGGGATTTTTTTTGTCAAGGTGTCTAGTTCACCATGAGGTTTACCAGAATGCATATTGTAAGGGTATATGTGTAAGGGTATAAGGTATACCCTATTCCTCTTTTGCATTTTTCTTTCAGATATATCACTTGTTGTGAGTTGGGAGTCATATTTTTGTTTGGGTGGTTTTTTGGTGGGGAGTAGGGGGTGGTATTGTTTTTTTTCCCCCTGCAAAAATATATTCTGGATTAACTCAATTCTTTAAGAAAAGAATTATAATAAATTGAAATGGTCCAAAAATCCAAAAAAGTCAAGAATTTGTTTACTGTCGGAGACAGTTTTTGAGTGGTAGGAATAAACCAGCTTCTTATGCTATGCTATCACATTTGACTGTTTGAATTTCTGAATGAGGAAACAGTAAAGTGAGAGAGCGCTTTGCTAAAAGGCTATTTTCTGAGACATTTTAGATGTTTGTCAGTAAACAGTGCAACAAATTTCCATAGCTTAACTTTATTATTTGTTGCTGATGAGTGAAAAACTAATTTAAGGCTCTCTAGTGACTTCAGCGCTGAAATGTTCAACTCCTTTGAGCTTTAAAGCAATTTTTATTTAAAGGAATTATCTTTTTAATCATGCAAATGTCTTTCATTCTGGCATTCATTAAAACTGTGGACCATGCTGATTGACACAACCAATTCCAGGTTTTAGATCATGTGCCACCTTATGAACAGAAACCAAACAACAAGGAAAATAACAGAGTGACTGCTACACCCATGTATCACTTACAGAATTCATAGAATATATTTTTTGGTGCCGTTATTCAAATAAAGTAGTTAATATGTTCCAAAACAATCATTTAGCTCAGAATAAAATTTGCTAAATTTTAAAAGTAAGGAAATGAAGAAAAAGTGATATTATTTATTTTCTAATTCCATATCGTATTAGAAGAATACTTTCCATGATAATCAGAACTTCACTACTTGAATTTTAATTCAGTACATACGGTATGGAAATTCATGCCTGCTAGAGCCATGAGGTGAAGTAGTCTACCCCACTATTTTAAAGAAAATATCTCAAGAATTCCAGATTAGGATTTAAATTTCTGAAGTTCATGAAACAGACATTGGAAGAATAAATGTTCATAAATAGAAGGAAATAAATTCTTTTTGCAGAATACCAACAAAAGGTTTGTAAATAAATTGTTTCCTGCTACTGTGTCCAACTTTTCCTTCTCTCTAGTCTTGCTGCCAATTCATAGATTCTGAGAGGCAGCAAACACCATTCAGTCTCTTTTGTGTACCTCCAAAAAGCATTTTTTTCCTACTTG
This sequence comes from Chionis minor, assembly GCA_013398295.1. NCBI lineage: Eukaryota > Metazoa > Chordata > Aves > Charadriiformes > Chionidae > Chionis > Chionis minor. The sequence goes on from VZSF01009663.1 coordinate 162,631, forward strand.
GCTGGGACTTACGTGTCCTGCTCACTTCCAATTCTTCCTCTTCTCCAGCTTCATTCTCCTTTCCAGTCCTGTAACTTTCCTTTTAATTTTCACTGCTTGCCATTTTTTCTCTCCTCTTCCTCGACTCTGAACACAAGTTTTTACCCCAGTGGTTTGTTCAGTTGTTACTAGGGAAGTGGTTTTTTTCCTTTAAGAAGGTTTCATGGGAGCCAGGTATAGAAGATAGCACATAGCAATCAGGCAGAATTCCTCTCTGCTCCTGAACCACAACCTTTTAGCAAATGGAAATCACAATATGCATACATTAAACTGTGTGAAAATTAAAACCCCCCATATATTTTATTATACTAAATAATAACATTTTTGATCTTCTAGGTCTCTGAAGAATGAAAAAGAAAGTCTTTATCTTAAAATGCAATGGAAATTGAAAACGATATTATAAAAATCAAAGCCAAAAGCTAAAATTAGATTGAAGCAATCACATGTTTTCTTTAATTACTTCAAATTATTGAATTTGAGTTCAATAATTTTTATTGTATTTATTTTTACTTAAGGCTCATTGACAGGAAGAATCTACTGAAAGGTCTGTTATAATGTACATTCAAATTGCTTTTGCATATTCATTGTCTCTTTGTACCATATCAAAAGTGTAATCTCTCTTGTCTCTTGTTGCATAGTTTCCATTGTAGTCAAGAATCTATACACAGGTGTTTACTAAATAATTCTAAATCACAGAAGCATAAAATCATAGAATCATCTAGGTCGGAAGGGTTGTCTAAGATCATCTAGTCCAACCGTTAACCTAACACTGCCAAAACCACTATTAAAACACGTCCCTAGGCACCACTTCTACCTGTCTTTAAATACCTCCCTGGATGATGATTCAACCATTTCCCCGAGTAGCCTGTTCCAATGTTTGATAACCCATTCTGTGAAGAATTTTTTCCTAATATCCATCCTAAAACTGATCTGTCACAACTTGAGGCCTTTTCCTCTCATTCTATCGCTTGTTGCTTGGGAAAAGAGACCAACCCCCACCTCTCTACAACCTCCTCTCAGGTAGTTGTAGAGAGCTCTAAGATCTCCTCTGAGCCTCCTTTTTCTCCAGGCTAAACAATCCCAGTTCCCTCAGCCACTTCTGTAGGAGTTGTTGTCTAGACACCTCAAGAGCTTTGTTTCCGTTCCCTGGGCACATCCAGCACCTCAGTGTCTTTCAACAGTACAAAGTACAGTGAGACAATTGCTTTCCTAGTCTTGCTGGTCACGCTATTTCTGATACAAGCCAGGATGTTTTTGGATGCCTTGGCCACCTGGGCACACTGCTGGCTCATATTCAGCCAACTGTCGACCAGTATCCCCAGGTCCTTTTCTGCTGGGCAGCTTTCCAGTCACTGTTCCCCAAGCCTGTTAGCGCTGCCTGGGGTTGTTGTGACTCAAGTGCAGGACTCAGCACTTGGCCTTGTTGAGTCTCTTACCATTGGCCTTGACCCATCAATCAAACCTTACCTTATCACACTACAAATTTGCATGGCACTATTTAATAAATTGATTGCTGTCTCTATACTTCAGATGGTGCAAATATTAAAAATATTTTTTAAGGATAGATATAGTAAATTAGTGNCTAAGATCTCCTCTGAGCCTCCTTTTTCTCCAGGCTAAACAATCCCAGTTCCCTCAGCCACTTCTGTAGGAGTTGTTGTCTAGACACCTCAAGAGCTTTGTTTCCGTTCCCTGGGCACATCCAGCACCTCAGTGTCTTTCAACAGTACAAAGTACAGTGAGACAATTGCTTTCCTAGTCTTGCTGGTCACGCTATTTCTGATACAAGCCAGGATGTTTTTGGATGCCTTGGCCACCTGGGCACACTGCTGGCTCATATTCAGCCAACTGTCGACCAGTATCCCCAGGTCCTTTTCTGCTGGGCAGCTTTCCAGTCACTGTTCCCCAAGCCTGTTAGCGCTGCCTGGGGTTGTTGTGACTCAAGTGCAGGACTCAGCACTTGGCCTTGTTGAGTCTCTTACCATTGGCCTTGACCCATCAATCAAACCTTACCTTATCACACTACAAATTTGCATGGCACTATTTAATAAATTGATTGCTGTCTCTATACTTCAGATGGTGCAAATATTAAAAATATTTTTTAAGGATAGATATAGTAAATTAGTGGCTACATATTGTAGAAAATTTTGTGTATTTTTAATTGAATTAAATGCATCAATGAAATCTATCTTGACAACTAAAACTTTATGAATATTTTGAAGAGCTTCTATTAGACATACTACTTTATATTTCACTGCTTAGAACAAAGAAAAACAGTGCACAGTTAAATTTAGTAAAAGCACTTTATCTCATAATTTTTCAAATGACCAGAAAGAGGACTAATACTGCAAACAGTCCTTCATGTTCATTCTGTTTGGTTAGATGGTGAAACGTTATCTACCTGTCATTATGTGATTCAATCTTGTCATGGTTTAACCCCAGATGGCAACTAAACCCCACACAGCTGCTTGCTGACTCCCCTTTCAGTGGGATGGGGAAGGGAATTGTAAGGGTAAAAGAGAAAACTCATGGACTGAGATGAAGACAAGTTTAATAGGTAAAGCAAAAGCCACACATCCAAACAAATCAAAGCAAAAAATTCATTCACTACTTCCCATCAGCAGACAGGTGTTCAGCCATCTCCAGGAAAGCAGGGCTCCATCTTGTGTAACAGACACTTGAGAAGACAAATGCCATGACTCTCTTCATGTCCCCTCTTCCTCCTTCTTCCTACAGCTTTTATGGCTGAGCATGATGTTGTATGGTATGGGACATCCCTTTGGGTCAGTTGAGGTTAGCTGTCTCAGCTGTGTCCCCTCCCAACTTCTTCTGTAGCCCCAGCCTACTTGCTGGTGGGGTAGTGCGAGAAACAGAAAAGGCCTTGACTCTGTGTAAACACTGCTCAACAATAATGAAAAAATCCCTCTATTACCAACACTGTTTTCAGCACAAGTTCAAAACGTAGCCCCATACTAGGTACTATGAAGAAAATTAACTGTATCCCAGCCAAAACCGGGTGTGTATTCTCATTACTATTCGGGGTTTGCACAGCGTAGTTCTTTTAAAAACAAAGAAGCCCCCAGAAACTGCACTTGCAAGAACTTTTTTAACATGGTGTCTATCTTGATAATTTAATTTCCTGACATTTAAAAAAGTTTTTTAGACAATATTTACTTAACATAAGTAATAAAAAGAACACATTCTTGAGACAGTAGTCACTAATATTACTTGCGAATTGTTGGAAACTGTGTTAAACTTGTGTTCAATTTATGGCACATCAGGGTCTGTAAGCTTTAGAGAAACATTTATAATAAATAATAGAAATACATTTCCAGGCTTCATCAATGTTTCAGAGGACATTGACCTTGTTAAGGGCTTAAGTGGAATGTAAAGATTCCATGAAACTGTGCAAAGTGAGTTTAATTCTCACAATAAGCACAAGCTCTATATACTAATATTTACCACTTCTCAAGTGAGCAATAGTTCAAATTTTAGTTCCTGAAGCCACTTCCCCAACTGCAGAAGTGTCCCCTATAAAACTGTTTCACTTCTTTGGCTATAGTGATGTAGAGAGTATTCTCCATACATTTTTAAAGCTATCAGCTCATATTCTTCCATTTTTTCAGAAACAAGCTTATGACACATAGAGATAATATTCCTGGCAAGAATGTCTTTAATTAGGTAGTAGGAGCATGATGTAAAATTGTATAGAATAGTAGTAGGGAGCATTCAACTTTATATGTGAGAAATATAAGATCTTTCTTTCTACATATATCTGTAGGCATGTTAATTTAGTTAATTAAACTGAAGTAATAATAATAAAGATAAAATAGAAAGGAAACAAAATCATAAATAAATAAAAAATAATGCTTTTTCTCTATAGAATCGTCTCTATTTAACAATTTCCTTTACATGCCTCAAAACTGATTGACAAAAAATCAGAGGTGTTTGCAACCTACTTAGAAAAAAAAAATCATAACATAGGATCTTGATGAGTTTTATTAGACCATCCAGTAGTCCTAATTCAGTCTGTGGATGGTAAGATGTCCCCACAGGTGCTATCAGAAGGGGATATCTTTGTCATTATCACCCACAGTATTCCATTTGATTGGGATTTTTCATATTGAATTTAGGTTCCATGCAGGCAGCTGGTACATTTTGCATGTGAATAACTCTTTTTTTCATTTGAGCTGTCTGGGAGGCTAGGTTTGCTATCAACAGGAGGTAAACAAAAATTTGGAGATATACTATGGTTGTGTCAATAAGATCTGTACACGTACTGAGGCATTCATAGAAAATTCAATGTTACAGTCCACCCTCCCTTCTGGCTGGCAAAGCTTTTGTTGAACATAATAGCAGTTCCTTGATACAAGGTCACAGCTCTGCAGTCCTGTTCTATCTATTTCTCAGTCACTCTTATGGGAAGACAAGTAGAGTGCACACACAGTTTCCCCACTCTTCTTTCTCCCTGCTGTGAAAGAAGCCAGAATAGGTATTTGCAGGCCTCACTAACTTCCAATAAATAGGAGGATTCAATAATGACATTTAATAAAGTAAAGGATGATAAATTATTTTTTGAAACTCACTATCTGCCCTAGTAATTTTCCATTATTCCTATCCTACATAGCTGCAACAAAAAAGAAAGCTCAGCCTAAACACAATTATAATTGGTCATAATTTCAAGTTCATTGTACAGAATAAAGCAAGGGAGGCATTTTGATTTTTGTTCCTGGTGTGCATAACAGCTCTTCTGTTAGCATAATCTTATTTTTTTAGCTTCCTACTGTTAGAAACATTGCTGCAATTTCCATTGATGTTCCCTTTGAGTAACGAAAGTCAGTAATTTAACCAGCAGAGACAGGCTGATTAGATTTGTTACACGCTGATCAATCAAAGTGCTGCCCTGATCTCACTGGCCTTCAAACACTGCTTTAAAAAAGACCAGCCTTAGGGAAAATATTTTGCTTTTTCTTTTTATTCTTTTATAAATAAATTCAGCAACTTATATTACGAATTATTTGCTTAACTCTGGTTTTAATATCACATAGAAACAATGATTAAACATCACACAAGTAAAGAAAAGCAGAAATGCAGGCAAATAAAAATAAAACAAGGCTTCAATTAAAAAGAATGATGCACTTCAAAAGTGAACTGAATATGAAAAAGAGAAAGAAGTTGGGAAGGAAGATATGAAAATGAGAATAAGCACAAAATGGAAGACAAGCAGAATCATGGTGAGTAAAATCAATATCTGAAAGAAAATTGTCTAATAAAAATACTGTGTTATGTAATTTCCTTTTTCTAAAAGCTATTGTCTAAAGAGAAAATTTGGTACAACCATGACATGGACACAAATAATAACGTATTTTAATATAATAAAAAAATTATTAAGGAACTGGTGAGCTGACAGCAGAAGAATAACTAGAATACACAAATACACTCATGACAAAACACCAATTAAATATCCAAATACAACTTAGGACAATACTGTGTTAGCTGATGAGTTCAAATGGACAGTAATTAATTAAAAGAAAAAAAAAAAAAGCAAAGAAAAAAAGAAAGAACTTTAAACCAAATAAATAAAGAGATACCACACTGGGAATATGCCCAAGTACAAAGCATACCAGGTTACAAACTGTGAGAACTGATTTTTTTGAGGCTGTAAGCTTGGTGTAACATAGACTTATTAATATGTGAGAAGATGCATGGATATATCTATACTAATGAGCCAGGGCATAGGTTCAAACACCAGCTTGCATTTACTTACTTCACTTTATTTTTAGAGCAGTCCTTATTATACTTTTGACCCACAGCACTGACATTCCCCCGGGCAATGCCTGGAAGGTGTTCAGAATAACACAGTTTGGGGATTATTTTGGGAAGGAGGAGAGCTTGGTCCTGTTGACACGGGTGTGCTGCCCGCAGACACAGAAGATGGGGATTGGTCATGTTATTTGCTAATATTAATGTAGCTTCCAGGCATGTCTGCTGCACAATGTAACTTTACCTATTGCATTTAATGAGACATTTCATATTCCAGAAACAGTATAGTCTTATTAAGATGTTACACTGACTATAGGCTAGTTCTCCACAGCTGAACGCCACACTAATCTGATTACTCTTATTCTGCTATATTAGCTATCTTGTTCAGAAATAGTATGTGTGTGTCTAGACCATATGGCTTCTACTAATATCACTTGTTTTTCTGGAGGTAAAAATTCTTTAAAAAATTCTTGAAAAAAACTCATTGTTCAGAGATATTATTACTGTTTTTGGAGTCCAGCCTGACACAAAGCTTCCACACTCTCATGTCATTAGGTTCCTTGAACTTGCTAGCCTCTCTAACTTGATAGCAGTTTTCTAGACAAACTTCAATATGGGAGTCAATGGCACATAACTAAAACACTCTCTAAGAAGCTGAATGAATTGATACATTTCTCTGTCAGCTGGTGTTCATCCCTGCTGGCTGGACAGAGATTTTCAGTGAAACGGGGTGAAGTTATGTCAAGTTCAACCAGCATTTGCAATAAGCTGTATTACAAATTTTGATTTGTAAGTGGCTAGGTTTTGGAAATCTGGAAGAAGTATTAGAATCTGTTGTTTTTGATTGCAGCGGAAGGTATGGCAGCACTGACTGAGGCAGAATGACACCACATACCTTATGTCAAACACTTGTTCAATCTTTCATGGCATCTGGAGTAAAAACAAGTATCCCTATAATGAGTTGGAAGAACAGAATGCTGAAATTTTGACCTGAGATGGAAGTCTTCTGCACATGTAAGACAAGAGAGGGAAGTTTCAGATAACACTTCAATAGATGCCTACAAACACTAGGTACCAGTAAAAAGAAACAGATTTCATGGAATAACCACATTTTCAAATAGTTTATTTTTAAGTATGTTAGGTATTTTTAATTAGCTCAGAAAGATGGATGTTCTCTTCTTAGATCACAGATATCTGAATTTCTCTTCACTATGGAAAGACATATCAGCCAAAACTGTCAGATAGGACACAACAAGCATTCCCAAGGAATCCAGACATCACATGCTTCTCACTCTTTTGTTACAAAAAGTGGTTTGAAAATACTTTTCAAAACTGGAAAGGATGGTGACTGTCAACAAGATTTCTAGATCATTTAATGTGTTGTGTTTGCACGGCAAGGTTTTAGTAGCAGGAGGTCTACAGTCATGGCTTCTATGAGAAGATGCTAGAAGCTTCCCCTGTGTCCAATAAAGCCAGTGCCAGCTGGCTTCAAGATGGACGTATTGCTGGCCAAGGTCAAGCCAATCGGTGACAGTGTTAGTGCCTCTGTGCTAATTAAGCACATTTATTTAAGAAGGGGAAAAATCTGCTGCAGAACAGCAGCTGGGAGAGAGGAGTGAGAATATGGGAGAGAAACAGACATGCAGACACCAAGGCCAGTGAAGAAGGAGACAGAGGATGTGCAGACCATGGTGAAGACCACGGTGAGGCAGGCTGTCTCCCTGAAGCCCATGGAGGTTAACAGGGGAGCTAATATCCAACTGCAACCCATGGAGGACCCCATGCCAGAGTAGGTGGATGCCTGAAGGAGGCTGTGACCCCGTAAGGAGCCTATGCTGGAGGAGGCTCCTGGCAGGACCTGTGGCCTCATGGAGAGGGGAGCCCATGCTGGATCAGGTTTTTCTGGGAGGACTTGTGACTCCATGGGGGACCCATGATGTAGCAGTCTTTTCCTGAAGGACTGCACCCCATGGAAAGGATCCATGCTGGAACAGTTCATGAAGAACTGTAGCCTGTGAGAAGTATTCACATTGGAGAATTTTGTGGAGGACTGTCCCGTGTGGGTACAACCCCATGCTGGAGCAATGGAAAAATGTGAGGAGTCCTCCCCCTGAGGAGGAAGGAGCGGCAGAGACAATGTGTAATAAACTGACTGCAATCCTCCATCCCCATTCCCCTGCTCCACTTGGCGGGAGAAGGTACAGAAAATCAGGAATGAGGTTGAGTCTAGGAAGAAAGAGGGATGGTGAGAAGGTGTTTTAAGATTTAGTTTTTATTTTTCATTACTCTACTCTGATTGGCAATAAATTAATTTCCCCAAGTTGAGTCTGTTTTGCCCATGACAGTAATTGGTGAGTTATCTCCTCATCCTCATCTCAACCCATGAGCCTTTTGTTATATTTTCTCTACATACTTAGCTGAGAAGGGGGACTGATAGAGCAGCTTGGTGGGCACATGACATCTGTCCAAGGTCAACCTACCAGATTTAACAATAGAGCAAAATCAAACATAAGTATTATACATATCTGTTAAAGACAAAACCTTCAAATATTTACAGAATTAAACAACAAACCTCAGATGACAAAGACGCTGCAACTACTATTTCTGCTGTTTCGAATGGAATTTCTGTAGCCTAAGATTAGCAACACAGAATGTCAGAGAAATTATGAATTTACCAACCTATTTTACGAATTTAAAGAGGAAATCTTAACATTAAGTCGTGGCAGTCTGTTGTTCCCACTGACTGGAAAAAGGGGGAACATAACCCCCATTTTCAAAAAGGGTAAAAAAGATGACCTGAGGAACTACAGGCCAGTTAGTCTTACCTCTGTGCCTTGCAACATTATGGAGCAGAACGTCCTGGAAACTCTGCCAAGACATACAGGAAATAAGGAACTGATTGGTGGCAGCCAACATGGCTTCACTAGGGGCAAATAATGCCTGAAAAATTTGGCATTGGACACTGTCTCACATGATATCCTCGTCTCAAAATTGGAGAGATGTGAATTTGATGGATGAACCACTCGATGGATAAGGAAATGGCTGGATGTCCACACTCAAAGACTATCTGAAAGGGGCCTACAGGAAATCTGGAGAGGGAATTTTTTACAAGAGCCTGTAGTGATAGGACGAGGGGTAATGGTTTTAAACTGGAAGAGGATAGATTTAGATTAGATCTCAGGAAGAAAGTTTTCACTATGAGGGTGGTGAGGCACTGGAACAGGTTGCCCAGGGAAGTTGAGGAGGCCTCATCCCTGGAAGTGTTCAAGGCCAGGTTGGATGAGGCTTTGAGCAATCTGGTCTAGTGGGAGGTGTCCTTGCCCATGGCAGGGGGGGTTGGAACTAGATGGTCTTTAAGGTCCTTTCCAAAGTAAACCATTCTATGATTCTATATTAGAGTCTCCCGAAGAAGAAGAAAAAAAAAAAGCGCTAGTAGTTTTCAGTTTATTATAGAAAATAAGGGCTAAAAGTATTTTTGCAGATCATAAAATAATGTAACAAGAGAAAAGACCTAAAAAGAAAAAAGCAAGAGAAAAACTAAGAGGAGAACTAGAAACTATATTGGACTTGAATGAAAATGATGTTTCAGTTTTTCAAATGGACCACAAAACAAAAATCATCTAAGTAAAGGTGGTGTAAAAGACAGCAAATGAAGCAAATAGTTTTTTTCTAGGTTATTATTCTTTCAATCTATCTTTAGAAAAAAATGAGAAGAGTGCAATTTTACATGTCAAATGTCCCTTTGTTAGCAGTGGTATATCTAATCTGTGCATATATTTTTATAACCTTTCTTATGGCCAGAATAATTTCAATTATTTGGAGTGAGCTGTGCATATAAACAAATAACCCCCTAACACCATTATGCCCCAGCACTCTAGTTTTGGTAAGAAATGGCTTACAAAATATCTTGTCTAGGAGGGAAGACATCCATACATATTTAAGTCTGTGGGGTTTTAAAACAACATCAATGAAATAGAAATTGTCACCTGATGAACTTTAATTTAGAACAATAGTGAGAGAAAGAACATCTATAATGTCAGATATCTTTGTCAGATTGTTTTATACTCAAAAAGACTAAGTAGGCCAAACAAGGAATTAAATTTAGATCCTGAAAACAGTTTTGAGCTTTGCAGTTGTTAAAGTAATTTTTCTGCCCACTGAAATCCTGCCTCAGGTGTTCGGCACCCTGCTGAGTGTGCAGGCAATGTCTGGTTCCTCTGAATGGGAACCACAGAAGAGAACCCGCTGAGAAGAACAGCGAGGACTGACAGTTTACTACTGTGGGAAGCTGTACGTTATCCTCTATTTGGGATTTGCATTCAGAACGTCTTTTAGATTTCACTGTGTGAACCAGGTCATTTTTCTTCTTTTAAGTAAAGTGGTTAGTGCACTTTACCAAAGTGTTATACTTTAAAAAGAAAAAGATAGAAAACTCCAAGTGAAATATAATGAAGGGAAATGATGCACTGGAAGCAACTGAAACTTTAACATCATTAAATGCAACATCAGAAACAAAAAAAAGTGAATATGCTGCTCCAGGATGTGAAAAGGCATCTGCGAATAAATACTTGGATAACATATTCAGGTTACTGCAGAGACATGCAATAATTAGCAACTCTGTGCCACATACATTTGAAAGAAGTGAAGCTTCAGGAGCTATGTCTGGTTAGAAACAAAAGTAGTATATGAAAGTGATCAGTTAGAACACTATGTTTTCTGAGTAATGCTTGAATTGATTAAAGGAATCTATGTTCACAATTGTGACGTTGTTGAATAAAAAGAAAGCTGACAAGGTAAGACTGTCTTTGATATTTTTAATAAACCATGATTCAAGTATTTTTTCTGTTAAGCAATTAATTTGAGATCACAGCATTACTAAAAAAAATCTAGAAAAAGCAAAACTTGTGTGTTTGTGGAATAATAAAACTAAATAGTGCACTGACATATAATTGTACTTCAACACTTTTTTTCAATGTAATTAGGTATCTAGATTTAACTGGAGGACATAATTGATTTTGTACCTACTTGTAAAATATTTACTTATTGTAATATTATTTTCCTTAGTTAAGATTTTTAAAGATTAAAATCTCACTTTAGCCTCCTTAAAAAAATTTATGTAACTCACAACAAACAATAAATGATGAAAAAACCCCAGTAAAAATGCAGAGATAAAGTGTAACAATAGGTAGAGTACATCATTTTTGAACAAATACAGAATTAGATTTTACACCAGTGGAAATTATTTCATTTCTGTGCATCTGTGCCCGGTGCAGCTGATGATGTGACCAATAAGACCCAACCATGTGATCCTTGCCTACAACTATACTTCATATAAAATCAAGATTATGTCAATGGAATCCTGACTCATGTGGAATATAGTAAATAACACTGCATATCTATAAATATAATGGCCCCTCTGAAGACAAAGAATACTTCAAGTTGTATCTAATTGTTCAGATTTTGGTTCACCAGACGTGAAAGTGCTCTGATGATGCATAACACTTGCTGCTGGCTCAGGACAGGAGTGAGATGCTCATTTTCAGTGTGACGCTTTAAAAAGAAAATATATTTTCATGTTTTTTGTAATTTAAGACTTCTAAATGTTTAGTGTTTCAATGGGTCATGGAATTATATTGTCCTCGGGTCTCACAAGTCTTAAAGAAGTGTCTGTGTTCCACTACTTTAATAGCTAAATAATTCTCAAAGGTCCTTGGACTCTGTTACAGAAAAGAAAGTAGTGTTTACCTAAAAAAATATTTCCTTATATGCCTACAGTTGTGTGGTAAACCAGACTATAATTATTTCATGCAGTTGGACAGTTTATGTATTGACACCTGGTCTTTGACAAGATGGTCAATAGGCATCCATTAGGCTATGCCTGTATGAAATATTTGAGTAGTGTTTGAACAATAAGCTTAGATATAGTAGCCATTACTGTGTTTAAATCAGGAAATACCCAGGTATTTTCAAACATAGCTCTTCGACCATCTATGTAGCTAGTTTCCTCTTTCAGCTGAAAAGTGAATGCTAATAGCCAGTTTGTGATACCTCTTGCATGGTTCTGTCTGGTCTGACTGCCAAAGACTGCTATATTGGACTGGATTTTTGATATGACAGTTTGCGAATGAACCTCCTTTAATCTGCCTGCTGAAGCTGACCTGCTGTGTGGTTTGGAAGTAAAAGTCTAGAAGATTGCAGTCAAAGTTTACTGCACTTAGCCAAGAATGAGGAGATCTAGACTGGTAATCCTTTTTTCTTGTGGAGACCTCTTCTAACCAACTTCAGAAATTAGGTAATTCTTCCAAAGGGTTTAATAAGAGTAATTTATTAAGATTTTAAACCCTGTAATCCACTTAAATTGCTGTTTAAGCTTGAAGGAGCTGGTCTTCAGGCACTATAATCCATTTTTAAAGAAACCTAATTTTAGATGGCAACATTTAAGTACAATATGATGAAGATCAATATGATCATGAATAACAGAACCTGGCTCAGAGTATACAGATAATCATTTCGGTGTCCAGAATCCTGTTTACAATTACATTATCCCAAGATTGCTGCAATGAAAGTTGCCTTATATGTATATGCTAATACATCCTATTTCATGGTTCATGCATTTTTCTTAAGATCATGTCTAGATATTTTGGGTAAAATTTAAAAATTTTAATTTGATATTATTAGGTTCTCTCCTCTCCTTTCCTCCTCTACCTCTGTCTCTGGACTGTAATTTCCTGAAAAGAAAAATCCATAATAAACCTGGGGTTTAATGGTTCAAATATTGATCCACGTGGAAACAAAGAAAAAAAAGTGCATGAGCAGCTTTCAGTTGTTCAGATCTAGAAAGGGATTTTTTTTCTTCATTATTCAAAATGGAGAAAGTACTGCTTACCCATTGCTCCCCATCTTGAAGGAACAGAGGTCAACATATTTGAAAATTGAGTATTTAATTGGTACTTATCAGAAGTATTACAGTAGAACTGAGAAAAATCACCTTCCTCCAAATAAAACAAAGCAACATATTAGAACTATTTTCTTTGACTGTCAGTAGACATTTAAGCAATCTGAAAAACAGCCAGCAACAGTAGGTTCTTTTAGAACTCATAATGACACTGAATAAAATAAATCATCACAACAGTGATTTGTCACCAAGTGCTACAAAAGCTGACATGAAAATGCCCTTCTTGAAGCCTTTCAGCATAATAAACTTCTTGGGGAATACTCCCGGAGGGGGTCCTACAAACAAAAAGAAAACTCTGCTTCCAGCAAGTTAATGTCATTATAGTACATTTATGAACACTTCAGAAGACTGATTTACAAATCAAGTAAGCACTAGCTTTGAGAAGCTCCAGAATATGTTGAAAAGTGAGAAGCAGGAGGTAACAGGGGAATTCCTTGACCTTTTATTGTTTCATTTTTTAAGCTGTTAATCAGAAGACATCTGGAGAAACCCAAAACCAGTATTCAAATCAATTAAAATATAAACACTAAAGTACTTAGATGTACTTATGAGCTGAAAATATGTATGAGTGATATAATTTCATATGATAAGTAGCGTAAAGTATATATTCTGTAACATAGGTTTGCCATATACATGTGATACCTGGCATATATCCCCTAGCTTTTGTCCACATCTTCTTATAGTTTTTATAAGAGGAACACAGATACAGGAGCTGAAGGAAAATCTTGGATCATGTGCAGACTCTTTCTGTCATGGTGACGTCACATGCTTATTTATTTGGCTGTATTTTAAAAACATATCTTTTTGCCTCCACTAATTTTTCAAGGTTGTTCAAGCAACTCAGTTCTGTACTGGTTCTTTATTCTGGGCTAAATTTCATTTGTGGTTTATTCATGTTAATTTCCTTCCAAAGCAACATTGTTTTTAAGTTAAAATAACTCTTCTCCCTATAAAGTAGTTACCTCTCTTATCCTCCTTCTCCTCGAGGGAGCACATCTAATAAAAATCCATCTTTTCTACCACAAGATTTCGTTCAGTTTGGCTTTATAAAAGACAAGCCTATTTATTTTAAAACCTTGCGTGCTGAGCTAGAATTACCCAGATCACTACTTCTCCCTTCTTTTCTTTGTGTAGTGGAATGGGGGCTATTTTGTAGTCATGTTGTATTGCCATAAGTTTGATATTTATTTACTACACCTCAATTCTTAAAATATTCTTTAACAGAGGATATCTGCCTCCTCTGACTAGAATGTGTTGATTTCTTTAAGTGTTGACAGATAATAAGGTTCAACAAAATAGTGATGGAAACTACTGAAGTATAATATGTGAAATAAGGGTATAGCCTTAATAAGGATGACAGCCCAGTCCATTCTTTAGCTAAGATTGGGTCATAGTCTCTGCTTACTTAGTTATAAATCTGTATTTTTGAGAGATCTGACTCACTATAGCTGAAACAGAAGAGTTTGAAATCTTTATGAGAACAAGCTCTGCGCATGTCTGCAGTCAACAGTCAACTCTTCAGTTGCATTAAGCGGTTGTTAGACTGTTGCAAATCTCCAGAGTAGAAGTAAAAAGCAGATGACTTGCTTTGATATAACCCTAATTCATTTGAAATTACTTTGATGTGAAGTCAGTTTCCACACTGGATGGCAAATTTCACATAAGCAGCTGATGTTGAATGTGAACAACATTCAATCAGATCTATTAATTACATATCCTACAGTGTCTCACAAATGTAAGACTTTAATTATTCACAGACAAATTGCTTTGCTACAGAATATAATGAATAGCTACAGTGTATTAAACAGTATTTGTCATAAAGGAGTGGGATAGAGTCCGTTGTGGATAATGGCATTCTTTTCAGGAAAGAGAGTCAGTCAGTCTCCACTCCTAGCATCACTTTTTGAGATGGAGTGAAGTATGAAAAAAAACATCGGTTCACAACAGCGAACTAAATTCTTTATAAGACAAGAAAGTTGTCTCGCTTGAGAGAAGAAGAAGAAAGAATAAGAAAAAGAAGGAGAAGAAAAAGAAGGAAAGAAGAAGAAGAAAAAGAAGAAGAAAAAGAAGAAAAAGAAAAAGAAAAAGAAAAAGAAAAAGAAAAAGAAAAAGAAAAAGAAAAAGAAAAAGAAAAAGAAAAAGAAAAAGAAAAAGAAAAAAAGAAAAAGAAAAAGAAAAAGAAAAAAAAAAAGAAAATTATTTAGTGCTACTCAGTTTCATATGTTTATTTTTCTTACATGCCAGTCAGAAAGGTTCAAAGTACCATGAATACTCACTTCATTTGCAGTTCATGTAAGTTTACCTACTCAGTTCTAAGGCACTGGATTTTTTTCCCAACTTCACTGTAGAGTACACCAATCCCACTTCTCCCTATTCTCCAATAAATTTTGTTATAAATTGAAATAAATTACAATCTATATGAGACAGAAAATACTTGGTGGGAGAATAAAAGTATACTTTGTTTTCTAAGACTGACAAGGTAGGTGGTGAGACTATTTTCATAACAGGTTAATAAACCGAGCTCTTAATACAAACAAACAAACAAAAATTCAACTGTATAGCACTATAATTACTTAGATTAGCATTTCAGTAGTGGTTTTGCCTTATTACATTATAAACTACTATGTCCTGCAGGGTCACCAGTGAGTTAAGGAGTGTTAAATATACAGTTACATTAATAAAAAAATGCATCTGTACTACTTTTAATTAGAATGCTGCCTCTTAATATCAAGAAAATTATTTCATTAAATTTAAAGCTTTCAGAAAACACCACATTAAATTTGGTAAATATTTTAGAATCCGATGTAAAAAAAAAAAGAAAAAGGAAATAGTAGTTATTCATATTTGGAAAGTTAAGTTCTTAAAATCATAATGAAACTTTCAAACATTTACATTTTCATGGTTGAGCTATCATAAAACACAGAAATCTGAATTAAAGCTCCTCAGTTATGAAAATAAGACCTGATGAGCTAGTACAGTCTTTTTTAAAGTTGCATAGATATTGACTGTTTATTTTGTTTGATAGCTATTTTGACTAGGTAATTGATTAAAAAATTATGTTATTTTGCTCAATGACCTCTTTAAATGTCTAAACACATAGCAGCTTGCTTAATTTGTTCCTTAACATTTCTTATGTAAAATTAAATATTTTATTAATCATCATTGCAACTCCTGTAGAAATCAATGACTGTTTTTATACTCCTTGTTGAATATATTATTTTTTGTGTGGGGTTTTTTTTTAATAAGGAAGTATTTGAATTAATGGAAATACTTTGTTGCAGTTGTTTTTCAAGTTGTAATTTTTTGAAAAAGAAAGGGAAGAAAAAAATGGATGCACATGATCAAAACAACTTGAAAGCTGAACTTTTTCAGCATTTGTAGCTTGATCTTATAAGCTGTACCAGACTTGTCTTTTGCCTTACCCTAGTGTGTAATCTCATTGAACTCCAGGACTTTTCTCATGATAAAGCATTTGTAGAACTGGCCCTGAGATAGTACAGGAAATTAAAGATTCATAGAATTGCTCATAGTGGAAGTTATAATACACTTTCATCATATCTGTGTGGTAAGTGACTTTGCTGACTATGTGTCTGGCATTGCAGCCTTTATTATAGTGGATTTTTTTTCTTTTCCCTATGGTTGAGATCTGTTATCTGATTTTCGTGGGACTGAAAACTGTTTTCTAACAAATCTGAAGTTAAAAAAAGATAATGTCTAACAGTAATTTTTATATGCTTTAGGGAACATATCTCTCCCCACAGACACATAGGAAAAGTTGCTGTCTTAGACTTTAGTGACTCACAAGTTCAGTATTTGATATGGGAATTTGTCTGCTTGTGTAGTTATACTAAGGCCTTATATATTTGGTTGTCCTTGCACAGGGTAGTAGCAATTTGTTGTTGCTTTTGGTGTATAGAAGATCACAAATCTTTTTAACATAACTTCTTCAGTCTCATCAACCAGCATGGGTGCTCTGTTAGTCTTGGAAACCTGACAGCCTTGATGAGTATTCCTGTTGCTTGTGTTTTATGGTTGGCATGTACTCTCATTTGACATCAATCAGAAAAGATTTGACTGTTGCTTGAACTCTTTTCAGAAATGGTGATGCATTTTTCGAATGGGTTTGAACTATGTTTCTATGTCACATACAACTAATATTTTACTGACATCTAATTTAATGTAAAAGGAAGAGTATTTCATTAACTCCCACTTGGAAACCTTGAGGTTTTGTCCCTTAAGTTCCTAGTCTGACAGTAAATAGACTTTTTTAAGGGAGGCATTTGCACGCAATAGATTATCTGTATTAATTGTCACTTCTGAAGATGAGATTCTGTTGAGAAAATCATAGTTAATTCACTTCTGATTAAATATTGACAAAACTTTTGACATTTATACATATCTTTAGTGCAGTGACTTTCTCCGTAGTAGGGTACATTCTAAAAGACCAGTGCTTTTTAAAACAATGGAAAAGCTTTTGGGTCCAGACTCACAAAGGGACTCTGCTATTAAAAGGCTTGGGCATATAAGTATTAGTCTGAAAGAGAAACAAAATCATGTAAGGACAGTCTGGGGACAAGATACACTTGGGTTTACAAAGGCTCTTAGAAAGCTCACATAGAGCTTTTAAGGAAGTTAAGTCACCATAGGATAAAAGGACAAGCACTTGCATGGATAAATAATTAGTTATAAGACAGGTGACATGACGACAGTAAATTATTAGTTTTTGCAATGTAGAATGATCCCTGACAGAGTTCTGTGGGGTCTATGCAATGACTTATGTGGTTTAAGATATTGAGAAGTGATGTGGAAAAAAGAAATGAGAGATGAGAAATACTGCTGATGATACAGGACTATTTAAGATTGCAATGATAGCACACTTGTGGAAGAACTGTGAAGGACATTATAAGACTGAATGACCAAGAAGAAAAATTGCCAAAGATATTCAGGGTAAATAAAAATGATATACCTGCTGATAAACAATCCCAATGTCGCATACAAAATGATGGAGTCTGATCAGACTGCTGCCACACAGGATCAGTAAAATGGGATTATGGCAGTTTATGAAAAGGTCACCTTTTGTTAGAGGTTGAAAAACAACAAAAAAGAAATTACAAGGAAAGGAATGAACCCAAAAACTAAAAAACAGAAAAAAATCCACGTACTCCGGACTAATTCATGCCTTGCCCCCATTATGTAGTGTGCTGGTTTGTTTGTTTAGTTTTTGATTTTGGTCTTGGTGATTTTTTTGGTGGGGTGGTCCTATCTCAAAGTTACAAAATGGTTTCCATCCGAGGAACGACTGAGCAGGCTGGAGGTCTTCAGTTTGAAAAAGTTATGGCTTAAAATGGATATCATAGAAGTCTATCAAATTATGAGTGATATGAACAGAATGGATAGTGATCAAATCTTCACCATGTGTTCCAAACCCAGAAATAAGGTCCGTGAATTTAAATAGGAGGAGGGATATTCAGAATAAACAAAAGGATACATCTTTTCACAAACACATAAAGAAATGTCTTCAGTGACATCCAAGTTGCAAAAAGATATTAGTGATGCAAAATTTTCCACAAGTTCAAGGGACGAAACTATAAAAGAATTAATAAGAAAGATCAGTTAAGAGCAATTGAATAGATCTCACATATTAGGTTCAGGAAATTGCCAGAGTTAATCACAGCTGAAAAGGCTTAGGAAGTACTCATGGGTAACGTGTTTACCTCCTATTATAGTCAGTTTTAGAGAAAAAATCTTGAGCTCAGTTGGCCTTTGTTCTGAAGCAATAAACCATTCTTCTTATTTTGCAGATAATGTGAAAATTTCAAAACATATCAACTCTGACTCAAGTGTAGCTTAAACTTTGACAAAAATAAATTTTTATAAAAACCTAACTATGTGGTTGTGGACATGCCAAGAACTGCCTGTGTGACAGAGCTGGGAGGTACTTTGCTGAATAGACTGCAAAACTTAGTTATCTTCATGAAAGGACTCGAGGAAATGTTGCAAACAAGGTTTTTTGAAATGAGTATGAGAAAAGTAGAAACATTTGTTTACTTCAGCTGTAATTGTTCCCCTTTAGGTCAAGAATCAAATTCTCACTGGTTTATGGAGAGAGAAAAATTTTTTTTTTTTTTCATTAAGATATTAACTTGTAACAAGAGACATATTTGAGTGCTTCCCCAAAAGGATGAAGTGATGTTCGATATAAAATCCATAAAAAACCATCAGCATCAGATTAAAAACAAAACCACAAATTTTCCATTTTAGGGAGTAGTTCCTTGGGCATGAGTTTCCTTGTGAGAAACCTTGCATCCTTTCCTGCATAATGACAGTTTCAAGAAGGCAACTAAAAGTGCTTTCATGTAGTATAGGCAGCTGAAAAGGAGTTTCTCCTGGGAAAGGTCAGAATTCATGAAGGTAAGTATTCCATTTTATTATTCTTTTAATCTCCATTAGACGCAATGTGAGCAGAAATTAGACTAAATATTTCCCAGGTTTTGATTTGATCTTTGTTCTTGTAAGTAGTCCAAACGGTAATCTTATGTTTTCTTTTTTAATAAAGTGGTGCCACTAAAACAATTAAAAACCAAGGGCAAATTTTTGTTTGCCCAGGCACCATAGTTGCAAAATAACTGCACTATACTTTGAATTCTCTTTCATGACCATATTATTAGATTAAATGAAGTTATCATTTACACTTTCTTGAATAGCTGACAGAAAAATTAAATGCATATTTAACCAAAACTGACTTTTGTCTGATTATTTTGTCTGAATATTACCCCCCTTCAAAATGAGAATAGTATATAAAATAAAGTAAAAGGAATGTAACTGTTGTACAGGATACAGGTATAAATGTATTATAAATTTAATAATTCATATATTTAAAATACTATTCATACTACAGATAATTTCATAGAATCATAGAATGGTTTGGGTTGGAAGGGACCCTAAAGGTTATCTAGTCCAAACCCCTGCAATAAGCAGAGACAAGTTCAACTAAATCAGGTTGCACAGAGACCCGTCTAACCTGACCTTGAATGTTTCCAGGGATGGCACATCTAGCACCTCTCTGGGAAGCCTGTTCCAGTGTTTCACCACCTTCATCATAAAAAATTTCTTCCTTATATTTAGCAGAAGTCTACCTTCTTTTAGTTTAAAGCCATTACCTCTTGTCCTGTCACAGGAGGTTCTGCTAAAAAGTCTGTCCCCATTTTTCTTACAAACCCCCTTTAAGCACTGAAAGGGTGCAATAAGGTCTCCCCAGAGCCTTCTTTCCGAGGCTGATGACCGTTTTATCCCATTTCAGCACTTGGAAGCCACAAAAGTTGTTTTCTCATTCAGGTGCTTGTTGTTTCTGATACAGTTCTGGTGCAAACTGAGCAATGTACCAAGCACTCCAGTAGAAGTGTTACAGCTTCCACTGCTATGCATAGCAGTAGCAATCAACCTCAGACAGAATGTCCCTTTGAATGATAACTTTAAATAATCGATAGGTTCGGCAACACGGGGCCTGGACATTAGAAATTTCATTATGCCCAAGAATAAGCATGGACAATACAGGGTTTACATTTTATTGAAAGAAAAGTGTGCAAGCAACTCTTTCATCGCTAGTAGTGACGGATTATTGATATAAAAGAAACAACATTCTTTGAGATTTGTGATGCTCTAAATCCATTGAAACCTTGAGGTGGAGTTAGAACCTAATGAATATTTCCTCATTTTCATATCCATTAATTAGATACTTCTATCAGTATTCTGCTCATTTCTCTCCTGCTCTAACTGCTTTGTCTTGTTACCTTCACCTGTCCTAGAATACCTGTATGTCACCCTTGCAACCACTTTTTTCTTTGCCCTCCTGCCCTGCCCCCCTTTCCTACCCAAATAACTCTTCTTTAGCTTTTTCTTCAGCATATGTTGGGGAGGCGGATTATACTAGAGTATTGAATGAAAGCTGAATTGACTTTTAATTAATATGAAGATGTTCTTCCATCCCTGGAGCTTAACAATATAATGTATGTTATCTATTGCTTTAACTTCAAGGCTGGTAGTACTAGAGAAGAGCATTTGAAACAGAATTTAATAGTAGGAAAATTTTCTTATGAGATTAAATTCTGTCTATGAATATTATGAAAAAAGAAGAAAGTTAATTAAAAAAAAAAAACAACCCAAACCAAGCAAACAAAAAAAAGCACTATGAAAGTAACTGTCTAGATCAGTTAGTTTGCATTCCCCCCTCCTCTTCCTTTCCATGAGTTTTTATTGCTGAACATGAATATCATATGGTATGGAATACCCCTTTTGTCAGTTTGAGTCAGCCATCCTAGGGATATCCCCTCCCAAACTCTTGGCCACCCACAGTCTACAGGTTTTTCAAGGAGGCAGGGGTTAGGAGGTAAAGCCTCGTTGCTGTGCAACCACCCTTCAGCAACAGACAAAATATTGGTTTGTTACTGACACTGGTTTAGCCACAAATGCAAAGCACAGCACCATATTGGCTGCTAAGAAGAAAGTTAACTCCGTCCTAGCCAGAATCAGTACAATCCATCACAAAGAAATACATGCATTTCTGGCAGATAACTAGGAAGAAGTCCATCAGCTATCTTGATCATGTAGAACTCCAGTTCTTTCCTTCAGTAATAAATCATTAATTAATGCTATTATGTATGATATGGGGTCACAACCTACCATTTAAATAAGAAATCAACCTAAATTATTCACATATTTGAGCTCCAGATCTACAGACCTTGCATTTTCAGACCTGTCACATCCTGATACGTGTCAGCATCCATTACAACCTTCTGTTTTGCTTTTCAGATAATTTTAGTGAAGTGGTCCAAGAATAGTATATTTTGAGTATCTTTTTTTTCAGGTCACCACAAGCTACTAGTATTGTGTTCAGAGTTGTTACTGTGCTCTTTTGTCATTGGACAATACACAATTCTGTGCTTTATTTGTGTTCATCAGCCACTTCCCAAATTGTCAAATGTCTATTGAAACACTAAAATACATAGTCTTTTAAAATATTAAAAATAAGTTATACCCTGGAACTAAACTCAGCATTAGGCCATGGCTATTAAAAAAATTAACAAATATAAATAGCAGCATTTAACTGCCTGCTAGTAAAGTCTAGTAGCTTCCTCTCTCTTCTACTACCCCTAATCACAGACCTGGCTGTTAGTAAACTAATCACAAAGCCTTCCAACACAGCTGAAGCTATGGTCTATTGAGGACATTAGGAGACAGTGGTAAATACCGATTTCTTTAGAATCACTAATAGGGTTTTCAAAGCAGTTTCAAATGAATGGCAACATTTGTAATATTTTTTTCTCTCTGTATCTACAGTTTCACTTATTATTGACATCTATATCTGAGCTAGTTTCCTGCATTATTTTTAGAGCTAATGAAGAGGAATAAGATTAGTGAATCTTAAGGTAGCTGTCTTAAACAGACCACATGGAAAACTTTCTAGAAGTGTCCCTTCACCTGCAATGACAGTGAAGTAAGTCTAGTGTAACTAACATAGTTGGAGATATTTAAATTGCTATGTTTGCTGTAAGGTGAGAGGTACTGTTCCTATTATGTCTCTTTTCACACTTTTAGTGCTATAATATACCAGTTTTCATAGCAATACAGAGTGTCAAAACAACTCATAAAAGCGTAGGTCTATTTAGAACCAGATTTTGACAGTTTTATTTGCATTAAGTAGCTTTTTATTCCACAGATAGCTTTGTTGCTTGGTTGTTTGCTTTTTTTTTAATTGCAACTGCTTGTAAAGAGAGATACTAATTAGCATAAATAAGGGTAGCAGACACAATTAGCACATACTGTTTTAAAGAATATTGCCTTCATTTAAACATATTTAGTACTATAAGGTGAAATAGATATTCCTTTGAAACAAAAAACATTAACTATAATTTGCATATTGAAAACATAGCAAAATGTATTTAGTTCATGTATTTGCATACGTGGCATGTATTCTTCAAGTACCCAGCAATGTTCACTTTAAACAAATTTTGGTAGAAGTCATCAAAAATGATTGAGAATTTGAACCATTAAAAATCCATTAGCTAGATTAGAAAACCAATTTTCATTCTAAAAACCCAAACAACCTTCTATTCTTAATATTTTATATTTAACCGATTTGAAAAGATCAATTTCATTTAATAAGAAAATACATTCATGAATCAAATAAGACAACTAAATACTAATGTTGTATGTAACCATACAAAATTGATTTACCTACAGCATTTAATTGAAGCAGCCATATTAGATGTCTGGTACCATCATGTAATAGTTTACATTCTCTGATTGGCTGAAAATCTAAATCAGACATAGAAAAAGCCAAATATATTATTTATATTTATTAAAGTACATGGAAAGTTGGAACAAACTAAAATCTTAGTTTCTTACAAAAATAGGATGACAGTTACACTTTAACATTTTGAAATACCCCTTTTGTATAGGGGTTATTGTAGAAATTCAAGCACTAGAAAATCACACAAACATAGTGACAGCTGTAATTTAGAAATAAATCATGATGAAAGATTGTATTTCATTTCACTTAGCTGAACATCCCTTAAGCTTTAGTTAGAATTTTGTCTAGAGGAGGATTGCAGAAGTGAGCCTTTTGGTATATATCTGTTGGAAGTGCAACTTTCTATAGTCATTGTGAAGGCAGATGTGATGTGTGAGAAAGAGGTATGTATTTATAAAAAAACAAACAAATAAGTCTCAGGGCTTTAATACTGTATAAAATCTGTGTGCTGGATGTGCATCAGATTTAGGAATTCTAACCCTGGGTGGTCTATTGCTGGATGAAGAAATCAGACCAAGTTGAAATCAATTTAGATGCCTTCAGTCGCAAGGCAGCACTTAAATTCTAGGCTGTTCCATGGAAGCTCCAATCTACCTCATTTCAGCCTATGCTCTGTACTTTGAGGCAATCCTGAGTTAAATTCAAAGGAACAGCAGTGCTTTCTGTAAAGCAGTTTATTGTTAGTGTTCTTGTCCTTCCTCCCTGCAGCTTAAGGAGATTTAAATCCATAGTTCACATTTCCCAGGAAGCTGCTTTAACCATCAGACTATCAAACTCCCTAGAATGGTGCCGATAAATTGGTCATTGAACTATCCACAGGAATGAATGTAGGATTTAACAGGGGGAAAAAACCCAACAACACAGAAAAAAAATCTCCAAAAGAATAAGCAACGTGGAACCTTACTGTGTAACTCATTTCTTAGGGGCATTTCCTCAGTGATTGGATTCCTGTAATCTGGTACCTGCTTATTGGACTGCTTGTACATCTGGCATTTAAGTATTGTAAATTAAAATGTCTTAACAGTATTGGGGATAAAGACAAAATTTAGGTTACCTCCCTTCCACACTATTTTTGAAGGAGTTCCCAAGAATACAAACGTTAAAAGCATCTGGAGGTTTTCCACGGATGTTCTTAAGTGAAAGAGACATCATCTTTGATTTAACGAATGTTTTGTGAAATCTCATTGATTCTGCTAAAATCCTTTAAACAACAACTTGTTTAAAAAATATTACATGTATGTATGGATATATTTTTGCATATATGTGCATACATGGTAGCACACACCCCTGAAAAGTATTTCTAATTTGTGAAGAAGACTGCGAATGAAATCTTTCAAAGTTAAAAACTATTATAGATATTCACAGGCTCTAAAACCGTGCAAGTAACACTTTAATTCCCAATGCCTTCAAAGATTTTGTGTTCTATCAGATATTTTGTCCTCATTTTAATATGTTTATGTGCAACAAACAAATAATTTTAGGTTTTTTTATTTTAATTCACAAGAAGCTCAAATAATATGGAACACATTGTAATGACTTTTTCCTTCAAATTTGCTTCGTGGTATATTGAAAATGAACTATGAACTTCATAAAAAGTGACAATAAAGACTGATGAAACTGAAGATGCATTGGAATTTGCTGCTGCTTTGTGGCTATCATCCTATCTTCCTCAGAATAGTAAAGTTGATTGTTTCTAATAGTAGGCTTACTCTGTACCAGGTGGTTGTCTTACAGTGAAGTGAGAGCTGAAGGTGTATGAACATTTAAAAGGAGACAGATTGTTACTGAAAGACATGCAAATTATTTATTTCAAATTCTACAGGTAGAAGGGAGAAACAATATCATGTTCAGAATCAATTTACTTTGGACAGAGACAAGTTATGGGGATTTTAGAGGAGTCGAAGGAAAAATATTCATTGAATAAAAAGGGACTATTATGTAAAGAAAAGTTTTCCAGACCCTGAGAGAAATATGTCATTTCCATTGAACCAGACTGAGAAGAAATGGAAAAATCTACATTATCCTCTGCTGACTTCAAAATACAAAGCTCAAAATTTCACCAAAACTTAGGCTTAATGTTCCTCCAATTGCTAAGTTGTTCATTCAAAAAAGGTAGCAGAAAGAAAGTAAAAACAAATGCTGCTGTCAGGAGGCAAGTTTTGACAAGTTCATAGTAAACCTTACTGAAGGCAAATACCTACAAAATATCCTGCATGGTTCTGTACTGAGCAAGCAGAATACCTTGGCGGGGCACTGCTGGTTCATAGATTGCCACACAGTCTCATATCACTCCTGAGTCACACTGCAGCTCTACAAATTGCCTTACAAATTAACTCCTTTTTTGAGTTAGTGAGCATTCAGGGAGTATTAGTTTTCATTTTTCTCAGTGGTTTCTCAATAAATGACCGCAAATCTATTACTAGTTTTCAGCATTTCAGAATCACAATCTAAAAAAACCCAAACCAACTGCATACCCAAAACAACACAAAAAAAATCCCTCAAGAGAGAAGATTGTAAAAAGACCTCCCTATAGCTACATGATGTATACCTTAGCATGTTTATTTTTTCCAACTTAGTCTATTGTGCTTAATCAATCTGAATAAAAGATGATACGGCACTAACTTTACTAAATACTGCCTCCTTCTTCATTGCCTTACCATGATTTCTGCAGATTGAACTTTTTCTCTTCAGAAATTTTCAGTATAGCATGAGAAGTTTTTTTTAGTCCCAGACACAGATTACATTCCTCTTATTACAATTTTCAGTTGTAGAAAGAATTACTTATCCATAATGCAGTCTAAACTATAACCTCAGTTAGATGAATAAAAGTACCAATGATAAGGATCCTGTTTTTAATTTGCATGGATAGTAAGTTACGAGCCTGTTAGGAGGAGAATCACAGTGCAGTTTAGCTGTATTCTGTTTTATTAGAAATAATCCTGTTTGTTTTAACACTGGAGAAGTCTCACAAAGGTAATAATTTCAGTCCTCATAGATCCAAGTAGCTTTTCCAATTAGCATTCAAATCTGGTGTCAAAATAGTACTTACTGTAAAAGCTTTTTCTTAGCTTTTTCTCTGGATTGAAGTACTATTGTTTCAATGTCTATAGTTTCTCTGCTGTTTTCTCTATCTCTTCCAGTATTGTTGTCCCTTCCTTTTTCTCACACATACGTGCTCTAATGAGTGCATATTTGTCATTAACCATTTTATTGCTACTGGATGATGTACAGACAAATGTTGAGGGAGCCTCACATTAAATCTAACAACATGATGTGCTGATTAGAAAAAGACTTCAATTTACACAAACGTAATCAGACTTTTTCCCTCTAATTCAGAAGACAAATTTAACTGCAATGAAAATTATTAGGGCAGTTTGCTAAAAAACAAATAAAAGGTACTTTAGTAAAACATTATTTCATTGTGAAATTTCCCTGCTTCCAGCCCCTGAAGTTTAATGATAGATCTGGGTATATTTTTTACACTGAATTAGGCCCTGTGACTGCAATAAAAATGGACCTTGCCTCTGTCAGAACTATCTGTGAAACTGAAACATTCCATATTCACAGCACAAAGCAATAGACTAGGCAAAATAGAAAATGTGAGACACTTAGAAAAGAAAGTGATTTGCATGTAAATCTAAAAGTATATTCAGACTATCTGTGCTTCCTTTCATTTAGCTGATTACTTATGGGGAAACACGTGAGTGTTCTTCAGCTGCTAGTATCACTAAGTGTTAAGAAGGTAACCATAAGCACTTTTAAAAGAGTCCCCAAGAAATCTTTCTACTTTTTCCATGTCTGAATCAATTAGGTGACTTTATTAAAATCTCTATTAATGAGTCTGAATGTCTTCTACTTCACTCTCAACAAGGGAAATCAGGATGTGATTGTTAACCAAGATTTTTTTATCAACATTGAAATATACTTTTTTAATCCTTGAGCATCCTCCTGGATTCTGAAGCTAATGGTTATGCATAGATTTATAGTATTTGTGAATATTATGATTTTATAAAACATGTGCAGACATAGGTGAGGATGTTTTGGTTTTGGTTTGTTTGTTTGTGTTTGTTTTTGTTAAGGATGACCATACACTGAATTTTAGCAGGAAATTAAAACATTTTCATACAAATCTTCGCAAGAACTGTTCCTGTAGAATGTGGCATTTGCATGCTGAGATGTTCACTGCCATAGGAGGTTTTCAAGACCCACTTGAGCAAAGGCCTGAGCAAGGGCCTGACCTGCCCCTGTTTTGAGCAGGAGATTGGAAAGGATGCTTCTTGAGGTCACTTACAACATGCCCATGATCCTATAAATTTACGAGAATGATAGTTTATCACTGTTTATCCCAGGCTATCCTGCACACTCTCTAAAATCATCATTCTATAATTCTGTGATTCACTTTAAACTTAATGTAAGAATTCTCAAAAAAAAAAAAAAGCTCTTCAAGTAAGGGTCTTAATTCTATCAGCATTGATTTAAAGAGAAATAATTAATAAAATTAGCAAGACAAAAAATCAAGACTTGACGGATGAGTAGGCTTGCTACTAGTCTTAAATCACAGGTGTAAAAAGTGTACAGAATTTGTAACTTTTGCTTAGGAAAAGAGTTACATCAGCTAAATCATGAATAATTTATCCTTGATACAAATCCAAATGACAGTTCCTTATAGTCTGAATATATCTGCACATCTTTATTTACCATTCTTATCTTTCTATCCTGTTCTCAATGACCTACCACCTATTAGTTCATATAATTGAGACAGATAAAATATAAAGCAAGAATTCAGCATTGTCATCATAAAGCTGGGTAAGCATTTCAGCTGCTGCTCTGTATCATAAGTGATTTACAGGATACTTGTGGGATACTTGCCCATTTAAAATAAGAATACTCTGAGAGCATTTAATGTATCACTAAGGCAAACTAAGTAGGGAAGTTTCTGGTTTGTGATTCTTGAAATAGTTATTGACTTGGTTCTGTTAAGCCTCCTGTGTTCCCAGATAAGAACAGAAAGGCAGCTTCAGCATTCTGTGGGCAAAACAACTACCTTATTTAGCTACAGTCACAACTAGCTGGAGGTTAACGTGTACGTGTTTGTATATGAGAGGTATGTCATGATTTTGGGCTCTACAAATAACAGTCAGAGGATATAGCTTCTAGCTCAGCTGGAGGCATATATGGCTGTTTTTGTTTCTTTGGTTGCTTGTTTGTTTAATCTACCCCTTTCAGTCTAAAAAGCAAGACCTGACACTTTACAACACCTTAGAAAAGGAGATAAGAGAATTTAACTAACGTAATAATACACAGTGAATCCTAGACAATTACCATCAGAGACTGAACAGTTCTGATGAAAGGCTTGCTGACAGAAATAAGAAACTGCTAGTTTGTGGATGGAAACATTAAGATCTGTGAATCATGGAGGTGTAGGATTTTAAGGCTTTTTGTGTCAGCTGTTACCAGGTTGACAACTGTGAATTAAAATGCAAAGAGACACTAGCCCATTAAACTGTGAATCAGTGGGCTGTAATTCCGATAGGAAATCAAGAGAAAGGAAAGGATTGCAAGTGGACATCTGCACAGATTTTAATGATACTTTTACCGTATTTGCTTTCCTATTTATTTACTTAAAACTGAACGGACCAAGGTTGACAATATTTCTTTTTCATTAGAGTTGTACTCCTTACAGACAAGAAATACCAAGATCTTCTACACTGCTGTATGCAATTCATTTTCAAGTTCATCACATATAATGAACATGCGTAGATACATATTAGGAAACCCCTAGCTACCACACTACTGCAAAAAGGGCATAGGTAGATAGTATTCATTAATTAATTGATGTGAGGTCATTGTTTAGGTAGCTATTTTAATGGTTTAGATGTTACATCTTATGCTACATAGCTATCAGAATATAAATGGACAAATATACTCAACCTTTTATATTTGAGTTGGGGAAGGAGGGATAGAAAATATAGCAACAATAATATTAAATGACCAGACAGCAGTAAGTATTAAAACTGTGGAGTAATCTATAAACTATTTTTATTTGGGGCTATTTTAACAAACGCCTAATTTAATAACTGACTATGTATGTAAATTCCACAGGCATATAAAAAGTAATGTTTTCAGACTGGAATTACAGGGAAATTCTAAAATATAATATGTAAAAAAAACCCATATTTTTTTTAAAGAAAATTACTTTTATGACAATTCCTAATAAGCTGTACAGTACTGTCCTGTAAAGCATTTTGGGTATAGAAAAATTAGTAGAAATGCACTGACTTGTATTAACTTTGAATCCAGACTTTTTGATATAAGCATTTTAAACACTGTAAAGCAAATAATTCATTAAGAGTTTCTGATGTAATTATTCATAACATTTTTTCCTACAGACTACTGTTTCTGGGAAAAAGAGTTTATGCTGAAATGGTCAAAACAGTCTGGGGCAAAAAAAATATTGATAACATTGTTTGTTCAAAGGAGTGCTCATTCTAAACTCAATAATCAGTCAAGAGATAGCAAGCTATTTGACTTTTAAGCTGTCATAATTACGCCTCAGCATTAACCCCCACAAACATGAAAATCAGTGTTTAAATATGCATAATCAATGAAGGGTGCATGTATCAGATCCATTACATTTTCAAACTGACATGTCACTTCTAAGTCACTTATCAAGATTAACCTTTTCTGAGATTACTAACAGTGTTGAGAATTTGAAAAGGAATCTCATTGCTAGACTAATGAACAGAGAGCAACTTAGTTCTGGAGAAGGGTATTTGTCTTACAGTTGACCTAGTATTGAATTTACTAAAGATTTCAGGTCCTGAACACAGCCAATTATGTGCTTGACTACTGGAATTGTGTAACATATCCTTCATGCAGTTCTGAACTCTGACATGTTGAATTTTTGTGTAGATTTCACAAAAGCTTTTTTCAGCAGAATCAGAATAGGGGTTCATGTATTTTCCACTAAAGGAAAAAAAAAAAAAAAGCCAAACAAAACTCAAAGGCACATGAACACAAAGACTTAAATATTTTAACTTAATCATATAGGTTTGTCTACTTTTTCCATTTTGGTAAAGAATTTTAGGAAAGTCTGCAATGAGTTTGCTTTCCTCTATGAGATACAGTCTCAATCCATCCTCTGTAATAGACTTAATTTTTTATCCAAAGTTCAGTAGAGCACTTGAAGTATTTGACTACATACTTTAAACAGACGACATATTGTTGTCAGAGCTCTATTCAGTCTCCTGAAAGTCTTCAATAACCTGTTTTGGGAAGCATATTTATTATTTACTAATAAGCCTGAGACAAACAAAAGTAAACTGTACAAATTGTAACTGTGTGTTTGCAATATCAGGCTCTTCACCTAACACAGACCTGAAGAAATGTACTGGGTTTGCTTGGGGTAGAATTAGTAGCCTGTATGGTGCTATGTTTTGGATTTGTGGCCAAAACAGGGTTAATAACACAGGGATGTTTTAGTTATTGCTGATCAGTGCATACACAGAGTCAAAGCCTTTTCTGCTTCTCACACTGGCCCACCAGGAGTAGGCTGGGGGTGTATAAGAAGTTGGGAGGGGACACAGCCAGGAAAACTGATCCCAACGGACTAAGTGGATATTTCATACCATCTAAAGTTGTCCTCTGTAATAAAACCTGGGGGGCGAGTTTCCCAGGACGATGTTTGCCTGGGGACTGGCTGGGCATTGGCGAGCTGGTGGTGAGCAATTGTGGGGGTTTTGCATAGGTTTTTTATTCTTGGGGGTTTTTTTGATTTGGTTTTCGGAGGGTAGTTTTTTAATTATTAAACTGAATGAGTGAGTGGTTGTGTGGTGCTTAGCTGCCTATCAGGGTTAAACCACAACAAGAAAGCAGGAATTTCAGTTATGAACAAGGATCAAAATATCTGAAGTGTCATGTAGTCCAAAACTACTGAACTGGTTTGTTAGAATGTGTCCAGAGAGCTTTCCCACACATCATCTACATGAGACTCATCTCTTCCTCAGGACGTATGTATAGTTGTTTTTTCTATGACATTTGCCATATTCAATATTTTAAGTAAGACAATGTCTATGTAAACATTCAGATGAAACCTCAGGAGTGTCTACAAGAATTGTGTAGACATTTGGGTTGATTTTTTTATGCAGGTGTCAATAGTATATTTGAGGGTCTTCTTGTGGTCAGAGGATCATCATGTCTGCTTTTTCATGTTTTACAGCATAGGACTGAGACAAAGGTTTGTCTTCCTTCTGGAAGCTGAAATAATATGAATAAGTTTTAACTATTATTTTGAGGTGGACAAAACATGCATCAAACCACTGAAGATTGTACTATTCAATTGCCTTTTCAACTTCCAGGATAAGAATCAATATAGGTGTAAACTGTGGCCTTATAAAATTTGGGACTAAGTCCATCTACTCTTCTTTTGGCTTGTTTTCCACATCAGTAATTATCTGAAACTTTTTTTTTCTTCTTAATCTGATCACCTTCATCTTTAATGAGAATGGCACATAGATGAACATCTGGTAAATAAATCATCAGCATTAAAAGTATTATTTAAATACTTTTTTTCAACAAAATTTGGACATTGTCTTCAGATTTTTTAAATGGCTAAGCTTGTGTTAAAATTCCATGCTGAAACCATGTATCTTTTCCACTGTTTAAACAGCAGCTGCCTGAAATTCTCTGAATATTATAATATGCATTATTCTGTTGTAAGAAAGGCACTCAGATGAAGTGATACATTTTTTTGAGTCAGTAAAGAAATCCTTCTCGCATCTCTACGATGTAGAGATATATAGCCTTACGATGACATGCAGTGGCTGGTGTTTATAAAGAACAGCTTACCAGATCCTGACTATCAACAGCACTATTTAAAGCTATGGCTAGAATTCATCAGACATTGTCATTTCATTTTATACTTCATTCATTCTGTGAATGATTTCTGCACAACAACAAAAACTAGGAAACTAATAATAAAAATAAATTGGAAATAATGGAATTCGCAACACAGTTATGCAGAACAGAGTAGGGTGGTTTTTTTTGCAAATGATTACCAGCCCAATCTGCAATCCTTTGAAAGAAACACTTTTCAAAGTATTTACTACATTCAAATTCTGTGCAAAAAGGGAATGCACTGAGTATGGGGAGCCCGCAAATCTTACTGTTAGCTTAAGTAAAATCTTGAGGATCTGTGCAAAATTTAGCAAACAGATACTATGAGTCCAGTTACAATAATGTTAATACTTATAGCAAATCTACTATAGAAAAAACTCATTGGTAATACTTCCCTAAAAATATACACACAAGAAAATCTACTCATATCTACAGTTTTCTTTCCTTGGGGTGCTGTTGCCAAAACTGTTGCTCTTAAGTGGGGTAGTTTACTTGGTGTGCAAGATGCCATTGTACACACAGAGCAAAGGTATTTATTTAAAACATTTCTGTGCAGAGATGGGTGCTAGGTGGTAATCCACAAAGCTAGCACAGTGGTGCTAGGTGGTAATCCACAAAGCTAGCACACTGGCCTACAAACTGTTTGGAATGTTTATATGGTTCAAAATATAGAAATACACATCCTCAATTATAATTATTGGTTAGTACCTTATCTTAACAATTTCTATTGGCTAGAACAGTGTCTTGCTTTCATTTAAAGTTACAATGTCCTTTAATTGATGTGCACACGCCCCAGTACAGTGTTTTGGGGGATAGTTCCATTCAGTCTCTAATTAAGTTGGTGGTTGCGATCTCCCACTGCCACCTTTACCTTTCCTCCAGTTGCTGCAAATCTTGGTTGACGTTGCGCCTCTTCCAGCAGCTGTCCGGGTTTCAGCCAGTTTCAGTGCTTTCCGCGTAAGGATGTTCCCTTGTTACCAATCTTCTGTCCTTTTCAAGGATACTTTCATTAGCAAGGCATGTACTGTTTATACGAAGTGTCCTGTTTCACAAGGCCTTGCAACCTTTTTACAGCTTTTTGCTCCAGCTTAATGAGAAATTTTACCTCCTAACATATGTTCTAACTCTTAAAAGTAAATTTTACCTTTTTAAAGTACATCAAGGGCAGAAAGACAAGCAGCAAACTAAAGATTCCAGGGTAACAGATTGTTGTTAGTTCAGGGATGTAGTAAATAGGATTTCTTGGGAAAATTTCTGCCTTAAAGGGTGAAATATCCCAAGACACCTAGTCAGTTTTTAAAGATAGATTTCTCGAAGCATCAGAACAATCCATATTGATCTCCACGAGAAGGCTAGATTTACTGACCTTGCATTTGGTCTTGGTAAACTTAACAAGGTTCACAGACTTAGTGACTATGCAGACAAATAAGATATAGAAATCTATGGACTAGATGGAGTGTATCCAGTTATGCCGAGGTAGTGACTTCATTCAACAGAGGCTGCTCTTTACTAATTTAAGGCAAGGGGAAGGTCTCTGGATGACTGGAAAAAACATCAGTGTGATGTTCATCTTCAAAACAGGACAAGAGGTAGGATCTTCAGGTCAGACATCCTCACCTCAAACTGTGGAAAGATAATAGAGCAAATTTTCCTGGAAAACATTTCCAACATTCCAGACACATGAAGGACAAGAAGGTGGTTGAGGAGAAGGAGAACTGACAAAGATTTACCTAGGGCAGATTGTTCCTGATCAACCAGATTGACTTCTATGACTGTTCTCGCTCTGTGGATAAGGGGAGAGCAATGGATGTAATTTACTTTGATTTTACCAAAGCTTTCCACAATAACTCCAGTGGTATCCTCCTAAACAAATTAGGGAAATATAGACTGTTGGGGTGTGCTACATAGTGTATAAATAACAAGGTGGACCATTTGGCTCAAAAAGCATTACTCAACAGTAATGACTGGTTACCAGTTACAACAAGTATTCCTCAGGAGTCAGTAGTGCACTCTCCATTAGCAAGATCAATGATAAGATGAAAATAGGGCTGCCAAGCTCATCTATGACATGAAACTGGGAGTACTGGATAATATTTTAGAGGGTGACACTCTTATCCAGACACCCTATTTTGACACGCTGAAGGAATGGAACAATAGGAACTTCATTAATTTAAACAAAGACAAATGAAAAGCCCTGCACATAACAGATTAACCCCGTACATTAGTGAAGGCTGGGGACAAGCTAAGTAGGTATCAAACCTGCAGAAAAAAAATGGGGGGGGNTCCAGACACCCTATTTTGACACGCTGAAGGAATGGAACAATAGGAACTTCATTAATTTAAACAAAGACAAATGAAAAGCCCTGCACATAACAGATTAACCCCGTACATTAGTGAAGGCTGGGGACAAGCTAAGTAGGTATCAAACCTGCAGAAAAAAAATGGGGGGGGGGGGGGGG
>VZSF01009663.1:201135-286580 GCA_013398295.1 Chionis minor
GGGATGGTTGGGAGGGAGCTGGTGTACAACAAATTGAATATGTGTCGGAAGTACTTCATTAAGTCTAACAACAGTCTAAGCTGTATTGCCAAAACTGTAGCCAGCAGGTCTAGAGAAGTGATTATTTCCCTCTATTCAGCAGTTATGAAACAACAGCTACATCACTGTGTCCATTTCTGAGCTCCTCAGTAGAGCAAAGACAGGCTATTTCAAAATGAGCGCAGCAGAAGGCCACCAACATGGTCAGGGGCTGGACCAGCCCACAGTGTACAAGGAGAGGCTGAGCTGGATTTGTTCTGCCTATGGAACAGAAGATGAAGAGTGGATCTAATTCTGTTTTCAGCTAGCTAGTGGGAGGTTATAGAGAGACAGAACCAGATTCTTTTTAGAGGTGCAGAGTGATAGGATGAGAGGCAACAGACACAAGTTGTCAGGAAATTCTGTTCAGACTTCAGAAAAACATTCTTCACAATGAAGGTGGTTAAGCATTGGAACAGGGTACCCATGGAAGCTGTGAAATTTCCATCCTGAACAATCTAATTTTGAGGTTATATCTGTGTTGAGTGGGAGAAGTTAGACCAGACAGATTATTGTGAGAGTGAGAATTATACTCATCTACTATGATGTGAACACAAATTTAGCAGTCTCCCCCAATGCCAAAATGTGTTAGTAAGTAATTTAAAGATTAAAAACCAATAGAAACCTGAAATTAGAAGCATGATGAAATACATGTCTAGTAATTTCAGTGTTTATAAAAATGTAATTACATCTGAAATTGTGAAAAAAATTATGAGTAATAAGTACATATATAGAATTACAAACATGTTCATTACATTTTTCTTAAATTGTTATATTCATACTCAGCTAGAAAACAAAGTGAATAAAACCAAAAAATATTATTCATTCTGTCTTTCTCATGGTTATATCCAAAATGCTGAAGAACACTTCATGAAAAAAAAAATATTTTTAGTAGAATAGATACACCATTTTTTGAGAGTATCCCAGTATATTTGAATACAGTGTATATCTCTGTATTAATGACCCCAGAATCTAAATGTAGCTCATGTCTATCGTACTCCTGACTCACTTGTTCACGCAGCTGTGATCTGTAGAAAGAATAGAAAAGGCATAAACAACATTTCACCTAGATCACAGCTAGCTTTCCCATCTTCAGCCTCAATAGATTCCTATTACTTAAAAAACACTCACTCCCACTCCCCAAACTGTTGTTCCATACTTGAATTAGGGACTTCCTTATATTCATCAACTATCATGTGTGTTACCTCCTTACCTTTCATTTTTGTCATTGACAGATAGACTTGGAGCAACAGAAAGCTTCTATATATATACTAACATATATGTGTATAAATATTTTTCCTTAAATACACATACACACCTAACGCACCTACTACCACATGCTCAGTTACGGTCTGAGGATGGAATGCCTATTTTACCTAATATAGAGACCTCTGAGAGTTCTAAAGGTATACTTTGAAACTGTATTCAAGATATTTCATGATGATAAATTAACTACATTTCTGATAAAAGTTTACTAACAATTATCCAAATTTCCAAAAATGTCCAAAGTTTCGTTCTCCTAAATGGATGGGACTGCTTTATTGCTGAAAAAAAGGAAAAATAAAAATAGAAAAGTAAACTTAGAATGAAAAACAACACAGGAAATACTACTTAAAAATAACCAACATTAACAATTATTATTGATTAAAAAATATATAGAATTGACACATAAGTTTACATGAGGAACTATTCAGAAATGTAAATTCCTCAGATGTTTTCAATTTATGTTCTTCTCCTGTAAATTTTCTAAACATACACTTGCTTGCTCAGCCTTCCACAGTTGGAATCTGTACTGGATGCGCAGAGGTTTCATGTTTTCCCAAAGATATCACTTGTGAAACAAAATTATTTGAGCAGTATCTTTCAGTAGTTTAAATTTATCACTATATGCTGCTGTTTGCTTTGTCTTTGCAATGTTTCTAAAGGTGTTCCTGATAAACCCTAAGAGTCCAGCAGAAATTTTTACCTTGACAATTTTGTTGAGTCTTGGAGACCTGATACTGTGTCTTTATCTTGACCTTCCATGTTTGTATTTCGTGAAACAATGGTGTTTGCATTTAACTCTCAACGTTGCCTGTTATTGAGACATTGGTATTATTGCTGTTTAAAAAAGTAGGGGTATGAGCAATTCAGGTGGCTCAATATTTCCTTTTTCTTCTTAGGGCACATGGTACTAATAACCACCTTAA
The DNA here is from genome assembly GCA_013398295.1 of Chionis minor. Lineage (NCBI taxonomy): Eukaryota > Metazoa > Chordata > Aves > Charadriiformes > Chionidae > Chionis > Chionis minor. The sequence goes on from VZSF01009663.1 coordinate 203,403, forward strand.
TGTTGCAATATCCTAAGAAGAATCTGTAGCTAGTCAGTCTTATGGAAACAGAAAATCAAATTTTTCTTTTTAGTTCAACTAATTTTACCCAATCACAACTTACAGTATTTTGGGAGGGGCATGTTAAATACCATGATAAATAATCTTTATGCCAGGTTAAAAAAACAAACAAACAAACAAAAAAAACCCCATGCTTTTTCTTTTTCACTGATTTTTAAAGAAAAATCATACCATAATGAATATATAGTTTGAGTGATGTGGTCTTTCTCTCTTCTCTGTTTTCCTGTTTTCTTCTCCTTCTCCCTCCCCCCTTATTTTACTTTTAGTTTGTTTTCTCTTATGCATTTGTCTATGGTGTATGTTCTGTAATGAACCCTTCCAATACACTGGAAAATTTGGATTTGTTAGCAAACCTACTGCTGAATGTCAGCATACCTACATCTGCCTCTTGTTCTTCCTCATCTGACTTCCACATGCCAGCAATATTGCTTCCAGTTTGTTCCCTGCTGTTTTTCCTGATGTTTCCAAAGCCTTTTTCCAATTCTTTTAGACTAAAGTCTGTGCTTTCCATTGGTGAAAATGCAGTTACTGACATGGAAAGTCAGCATTTTATATATATATAAATATATATATATACACAGGGTTTTTTAAGAACTGTTGGTCACTTTGCATAGCACACAATTATTCAAATTACTCTGTGCTTGCAATCTTTGAGGCATTCATTCATTATCCCAACAAATATTACTTGTAATACACAAGTTAGAATTTTTATAGGAGCAAAATAAGCAGTTTTACTTATGGATGTGTTTCACTACAGAAATATTGCTATGAAGTAAATTACCATTAGATTACAGAATTTATCATGACTCCTACCATAGGAAATGTTTTACTTAAAGCTGTGTTTCAAAAGTCCTGAGATCATATCAATCCTATAATTAAAAATGTGTTGTTTCATATAAAAATATAAGTATGATTCAAATGCACAATGAAGATTTCCATGAGAGAAAGAGAGTTAAAAGACTCAAAATCTAGAGGACTTTAGTTGAGTTGCTAAATTTGTGCTATTCTTGGCTCATGACTTTCATGGTGGAAACTACTGATACAGCTGAAAATAGTAGACTGTTCATTGCATTGAATGACTTTATACAAGTGGACCTGAATATTCTTTTATATATAGGTATAGGTATAGTTATAGATATGTATAGATATATTTGTATATGAAGAGATTGCCACAGAGTAAAGTGAAAAATTGTTAATTAAATATTAAGATTTTAGTTGAATTTGGCTCTTATAATATAAGTCTATCACAGGAACAAAGAGAGGTAATAACAGCGCAACAAGAAAAGAAGAGCATCTCCCTTGCATGACCAGCATGGGAATAATAATGTAACCATATTGCCTAGGATCCTTCTAATAAGCCAGGAAGGCTTTAATCATAGAGGAATTGTGCTGGAGGATAACACTGCAGTTTAAAATGTTGAACAGAAACATCTGAGCTGTGTGGTTCACATAGATAACTCTAGTTCTTTACAGTGTTTGCCATAAATTACATTCCTTTAACCCAAGTAGTTTCATTATACTAACTGTATAATTAAATTACAACATTAGTATGACAAATTTGCATATTGCAGAGAAAAGTAATGTTGTTTCACTCAAAAAATGTTAAATTAAATTTTCAAAATGAATATTTATTAAGCATTGTGAGGTAGATTTGATGATGATTTTTAAATGTGCAGCCTGTCTTTACAGTTACAGCATTATTCTTATGTAAATTGGTGTATTGAATAGTTGTAGAAAAGAAGCTCCCCGGTTTCCTATCAATATTAGCAAAAGACTAATGAAAACAGTGTGGGACACACAGCTCCTTGCACTCCCACTAGGCCAATATGAGTTCACATGTACATGTGTACTGATTTTACATGGGAAAGTTTTGGTAGTGGAGGGGCTGCAGGGTTACCTTCTCTAAGAAGAGACCATGAACTGTCCCCATGTGGGACAGAGCAAGTTTCAGTCTGAAATGTGTTTAAAAAGCATTGCAAAATAGCACTCATTGACTACTAATGGTAGCAGAGGAATCTGAAGATGCAAGCCTGCAAGGACAACCCTTTGGACAACTCTAAGACGACAATTGTTAATTAGATAAGGTAGTGATGCCCTGAATATAAAATAGCTTTAAATGATAGATTGGAAATAGACGAGAAATCTTTCCGTTTTAAAAGGTACACTGGAACAAAATTAGAGGACCAGCACCAATGATCTGTGTAATCATATAGAGCTCAAACAAGGGAAATAAAGGGATATTATTCAACACTACTAACACCAGAACAGATGAGGGGAACCCAATGAAGTTTTCAGACATGTCAGGAATAAAATGAACAGAATAAAAATGGTTCTGCATGCAATAATTGAACTGTGAAATCCCTTGGCACAGCAGTAAACCAATATTTTTAGCTGTAGAGGATAAACAAAGGATTCAAAGACACACTGTAAGCCAGTAGTTTCATGTCTATTAAATAAAGAGTTTACCTACATGTGAATTTTATTTCAGTCAGAAGTTCACCTTAGAAGGAAGGGAAACTCACAATTTTCTACGTTTATGGCATTTTCCATGTTAAAACAGTGCTGAAGCTTGCAATCTGGATTCCTTTTGTAATGAAACTACACTGAAAGATGCATTCTATGAACACACCTAATATGGTCTAAGGGCTAATATTTGAACCAGATTAGATTTACGCCAGAGAAATCTTTCTCCCTCACCAACCCAAAATATGTACAATTTGGCCCTCTGCACTAACAAATTCACTGTCGGATGCTCACTGTGCTGTACTAATTTTTAACAGTCACTATGGTCAAGGTATGGATCGGCTCACAAAATGCTTAATCTATACTTTTTCTCCATCTTTTTTTCCCACCTTAAGTATCTTTGTATACAGTAGGCTTTATACTGACTTGGAAGGGTAGGGTTTCAGGGTGTTTCAGGGCTTGCCTTGTCCTCAGCTGGTTGCAAGTGAGTTTTAGATGTGATAACATTTGTTTGGTGGTCACGTGACCATTGCTCAACCTGTTGTACTTTCAGCTTTCATCTATCATGGACAAAACAGTCCTAACATGGGGAATTCTACTTAATTGAATTCATTGCCAATTCATAAAAAAATTGATTTATTAATTGGAGTATTGTGGCGAAAAATAAAGAATTAAACTATTAAACATATAATTAAGGGAATACCTCACCTACCCCCTCCTCATTGACCATTCTCTTGTTTTCACCATGTGTTACACACAGGCTCTCCCAATTGCCTCAGCGTGGTGACAGGCAGTGACAGGCTGAGGCCATGTTATTTACTCATTTTTTCTCTGCTCCAGCACAGATCATCTGTGGGCTGCAGTCCCTCAGGGATGTCCTTCCCCAGCTGTGTATTGCTCATAGACTGCAGTCCCTTGGGAGTGTCCCTGCCCCGCTGTGGTCTTCCTGCAGTTCTGCAGCAGTACTGACTCTTGCATACTGCACTTCATTCCTTCCTTTTTAGCTATGTCCACAACAATGACCTCTTCCACATCCTTCTCTACTCCCTCTCTTTCTCCTCTCATGTGTCCTCCACATGTCTCCTGCCCCTCATGGCTGCCATTTTTCCTTAAACCAGTCTGAGCCAGGGTGCCAGGAGCTCCCTTTCAGTTTTGGCTCACAGGAGGATGCTCATACTAGTTTTAGAGCCAGCTGGGATGGTCTGGGACAGCCCTTTTCCCCCAAAACTTGTCTGTTATGTCCTTTTCAGAGAGAGAGGGCAGAGATGGCCTGAGAGATCCCAGCAGTCACTGCCTGAAAAGCAGTCACCAGTGTCACTGGGTGGTGGGCTGTTGTGGCCTTTCCATACTGCAGCTGGGAACCAGGGAACAGGAAAGATATCATAGTAAGGAAACAAAAAAGTAACACCAATTGTACCCCAAACTAGAGAAAATGACTCCACCACCAGGATCAGCTGCTGAAGAATTTTGGATGCTGGTAATTTACTGGAACAAACCCACCACCATCACCACTTCTGTTTGAGGAAAAATTATGTAATTGGTCATTCCAGTCTCCAGAGAAGGACTGGAAATATAAACATAACACCAAAGAGATAGACATTAGAAAGCTCTATATGACAATGTTACCAGTATTATCAATGGGTTTTTTCTGTATTAATTAGATAATGTACTTTATGTGTTAGTATCATTCAAACTGCAATAGCAACTGTATTTTGATCAGACTATTAAGACATTAGACCAACAATAAATTCTCAGTCCCGCATATCGGATGCCCCTTTTGTCCATTATAGGATTTTAACTGTGGAAGTAGTAGGCGCTGGATCAAAACTCTGGTGATGTTATTGAAGCTTCTTCTCTTGGATGCAGTGTGCATACAAACATGATCATTCTAGCAGAATCAAGTGTGATAAAAGCTGAATAAGTTTTAAAATACCTTCAAACCTTTTAAGGATCAGTGTTTTGAAAGCAAGAGAATCCTTGTACACTTCAGGAGTAGTGTGGCTTTGGAGAGAATAGAAATCATAACAAATATGCTACTTAATTCAGTATTTTAGTTAAGTAAAGATCTTGACATATTTGATCATAATCCAGCTTTATTACTGAATCTTCATACATCTCAGACTTATTCTAAACATCAAAAAATAAAGAGGCAGTAGCAGTTGCAAAGGACAGCTTACATTCAGACACAAAAGTTTACAAAAAGACAGTCCTTCCAAAGAGACAGTAATTTTCACAGAACTGTTGTCAGTATTTAAGCTATATAAGATACATCTGTAAACCAAAATATTTTACCAATCCATTATTTAAAAAAAAAAAAAAATCTGATTGATTTATCATTTTCCACACATCTTTCTGCTCTTCCCCTCCTGCTTCTCACTGCTTTATAGAAACTTGTCCTTCACTTAAGGTTAACCCCCAGCATCTGAGCTAGATGCAGCACATCACTTTTCACTTATACACTTTGCAGTTATCGGGTAGCATCCCAATCAAATTGCAGTGGGTTACTGGATTAATAATAATTAACTTTCAAAGTGATATTGTTTCACAGTTGTAAAAGATGTTACAAAAGTCCATTGCAATTCTAATAAGTAGCTCAAGGGTTTTTTTTTTTTTTTTAAAGATGCTTTATATCTATTTTGAAAGTCTGGATCATAAAAGCTGTAATAATCCCGCCTTCCAAAATATTTAATTAGTATACTAATAGCATGTCTCCCTACTTTAGAGAAAATTATCTCAGTTTCTTTATTTACCACTTAGTCTTTAAAGAAAGACAAAATTAAAAAATAATGCCAAAAAGCTTTTTATGTCTAAAACTAAAAACAATAATTATATTTTTGTGTCTTTTCTAGCTTTCAAGCTTGAATCTAGTGGTTGAAATATTCCCTTTCATATTTAGGTAAAAATATTTTGCCTTAATATCTTCACTTACCTGTAATAGGAAATGCATGTTGTCCTGGTTCCGGCAGGGACAGGGTTAATATCTGGTACAGCACAGGTATTCCACACCACGTGATGCCATTCCCAGTATTTAGGGGGAGCTAGTCGGGGAGGGGAGTTCCCAGTTTGGGAGCAGGCGGGGACGGTCCGGGTCCGGTCAGTGCGCGTCGGTACGGTACCCCTATTTATACATTCCTCTGTCAGTACTATTGTTGTTTTGTCAATTTTTTTTCTTTTTTTGTTCTGTTAAATTGCTTTTTATCTCAACCCACGAGTTTTTGCCTTTTTATTCCAATTTTCCCTCACTGCTGCGAGGTTTGGGTGAGCGGCCGCGTGGTTCTTTGTGCCGGCTGAGGCCAAACCACGACAATGTTCATTAGACATATTTTTTCAGTCTGAACACATACCAGACAGTTCCGATCAGTCTATTTTATTAATAAAAGACAAACTTTTACATTTAAACAGTTTTAAAAAATAAGAAGAAAATTGGCAAAAGCTAGTAAATTCAAAATTAGGCTTTCAATGACAATTTTTCTGTTTTCTATTTGCATCTTCCCTCAGCAATACAAGGTAATGTGATTGCAAGTGACAAGGGTATAAACGAGGAGTGTTCTACACTGTGCCTTAGGAGAAAAAGTAATTCTCTGAGTTAAGTGTAGACATTTAAGGCTATACCTGCATTTTTTAGACAGATTCAGTCTTATATTTTAGGCTGCTTAACACTGTTTAGCAAAACAAAATGTATAAAGGGCTAACTGGGCTAGGTATGCAATATTTATGACTTGTTCATACCTGTAGAACAATGTCATGCATCAGTGAATGAGTCTGGTTGAATTTTATTTATTTATTCATTCATTTTTATGGACTGTGTAATCCTAATTTTATTTGGAATGATCATGTAGGAATTAGAAAGGACTAATTAAACTCTCTTCGGAATATAACCTAGGAGGCTATTGGTCTTCTTTGTTGCAAAGGTGCACTTGTGGCCCACAGTCAACTTGGTGTTCAGCAGGGCCCCCAGGTCTTTTTCTGCAAAACTCCTTTCTGGTTTATTTACATTCACTGTGTACTGGTGCATGGGGTTACTCCTCCCCAGTGAAAGGACTGTACACTTTCCTTTATTGAACTTTATGAATTCCTCTCATCCTATTTCTCCAGCTCGTTGGGATCTCTCTAAATGGTAGCACACCCACATGGTGCATCAATCACTAGCCTCAGTTGGCATAGAGCCAGTTGGCTCTACGGGAACACTCTGTGCTGTCACTGAGGTCATTAAGATGTACAGCAGCATTCACGCCAGTATTGAGGCTTAGTATACAGACAGTTTGCAATCTACGTCTTTGTGTGCTGCTGTAGTCCATACTTTATCAGTTTGTCAGTGAAGATGTCAGCAGGAACAGTGTGGAAAGCCTTGGTAAAGTCAAGATAAACAACATCCACTGCTCTCCCTTCATCCACCAAACCAGTCGTCTCATTGCTGACAACTCACTGTTGCCTTCTCCTCCTTCAGCGGTTGGAGGTAATCAAGAGTGGTCTTGCAATGACATCAGCCACTTTACTCACGTCTCATTGGTGCATCCCATCAGGTTTGACTCATTTGCATCAAATGTGTTTAAATGTTCTCTAACATGACTCTTTTGCACCAAGGGAAACTCCTCTTCCCTCCAGACTTTCCCACAGCTTCAGGCGTCTAGCATTCCTGAAAATGGTCTTAACTAGTCCAGACTGAGCCAAAGACAACACTGCTCTTCATATACCTTGTCACAGCAGGTGCTTTACCTGATTCAGCAACAGACTGTCTTTCCTGATTTCCTTTTTGCTACTGAGTTACTTGCAGAATATTGTAATTAGAATATTATAGTAATGATAACATATTTCTAGTATTTCTAATTAATTTTATTGCCAAATTTACTTGTCCTCCATTCTAAAACATCACTGAAAGATCATTTTCCACTGTTTTCTCATGGTTTGCCTTTAGCAAAAATGATTTGTGATCTCTGCATGTAAGAACCAGTGGAACTCATTTTACCTCCTTGGAACCATCCAATGTCTTTTATGTCATATGCACTGTCTGGGAACCCTGCTCAAACAAGGTATTTAGGATATAGGTCAACATTAGCTACAAGAACCTACATTTATTACATGTCCATGCCACTATTACTGAGGTCACACGTAGAAACCATGGCAGAATGGATGGTCTGAGAGTTACCCGTTCAGATTGGAAAAGAGCATGAGTAACAGTCTTACCTTTCCTCAGCAACCTGGCCGAGAGTAACATAAGAAACGAAAAAGTCTGTTTTTTTCCCTCTGCTCCCACAGAGTGAGTGTACCGTGGAAAGAAAGCAGACTTCAGAGGAAAGCAAACTTTAGAGCAACGAAACACATCCTTTCAAATCTCATTTCAAGTTCTCAGCTGATGCCTTTTCCCTGGGAATATGTGCAAAAGAGAATGTGTAGTATCTCTATTAGTGAACTCTAGAGTATGTATATAGCTTTGTGGTTTGTACTGAAATTTTGTTCCTAACATAATGCTAAAAAAGTAAATCCTAAGTCCTATGATGAACAGTTGTATACCCACTAGTCTGAAAGATTTTAAAGAACTCATTGACTTTCTACTTTGTTTCTTTTGAGAACTAATTACATGCTTGATTTTCACAGTACTTTTTTAAAGAGTGAAGAGGGCTGATACAACTGTACAGTTTAATATCACTGAGTGATTTTCATTATAAACATTCTTATATTTAAATATTACTTATCTTTCACTAAAAGTTAAGGGTCTAAGTAAAAGTGTAATACAACTGTCCTTCAAGAAAATAATGTCAGCAAATAACTGACCCAAGGCTTTGCTATTTGAAATTAATTTACCAAGCAATATATTGTGGCAATTCTAATGCAATTAAGAATATTTTTTATACTAAAATGTGTATTTTACTAAGGTACTTTTCATGACATGTAAATATTTTTCATTTTGCTCAACTTCAGTAATTACCCTATAGATGGATTTGGGGGTTTTGTTTTTTTGTGTTTGGTTGGTTTTTTGGGTTTTTTTGGGTTTTTTTTTGTTTTGTTTTGTTTATTGGTGGTGGGGTTTTTTTGTTTTTTGTGGGGTTTTTTCCCAGAAAAAATCCAAAACACTAGAAACCAAAAAGTCAAAGGAAGAAATAAGTTGAATTAATATTTTTAAAAAACAACTGTAGTATTTTAAGTTCCTGCATGTGTAGTTTTTACAAAACTATAAACTTAAAAAGAAATATTTAGACAACAGTTTTCTAAGTATTCTTCACATAGTCTTATTATGTGGTCTATTAAACTATACGTATGTTTGTATATATACATATAAGCTATACCAATAGTTTCCAGACTCAGAACTTGGAAACCCTCAACACTTCCCTCCTAAGTTCCTGCCTAGAACATGTGCATTTGCATCAATTACAGTTAGTCCCTGAGTGCCCCAGAGAATTGAGAAGAAAATATTTTGACAACTGAAAAGGTTTTGATACTGATATTTAACATACATTGCAATATATGGTTCCCAAACCTTTGGAGCTTATGCCACATAAGAATTAAAAACCAATGGAGACAATTTATAGGCATTACTAAAATACTAAGGAAACTAATAATTATATTATAGTCACATATTTAATTGTGCCAATTAAAGAATTAGCAGACAGAAAACGGTAGGAAAAAGAATTAAAGGAAGTCAGGAACTAGCTAGAATATTTTAATATTTTATTTTTTAAGATGATATGGCCAAAAAAATTCCTATTTTTTTCATTTAGAATAGTAATAGCTGGAAGTATGATTCATATATGTATACTACATATAGATTTAAAATACGAAAAACACTTTGGCATACTTTATGTTAAGTCACATTCTAAAGAATTGGTAGTTTTATTGCTGCAACACCATACTTTAAATTTAATAACTTTCTTTACTGCAGTTTTCAGCTCTTGGTTGTATTTCAGGGAAAGGTTGGGTTTTTTGTGTTTTTTGTTGTTGTTTTTGTTCAGAACAGTCAGAAAAATTAGAATGCAGACAGTAACAATGTATGTTTGTAATACAAATCTACTTAAATTCAAAGCACTGACAAAAATTCCTTTTACATATTTATTTATATATAGCAAAAATTTAATAATTGTGAGATACCAAGAAAAACAAATTAAACATGGAGTCTTACTAAATAGTTCCATTTTGCTTCTAGTGTTGTTTCAGAAATGAAACTTTTTTGAATCAATTTAGTTAAACATTTTCCTTCACATAGAATTCCAAAGACAAACATTTATAGAACCTTAAGAAATTGAAAGCTATTATAGGGTTTTTTGTTGTTTCATTTCCTTTCCTCTTGCTTCATGCAGTTTCCATAAAAAGACGATATATTGTACAAGTAACTTTTCAGATAAATAAATTTTTAGTGCTATCCAAGACTGAACTCAATTCTGAGTTAAACCATTTTATTACCAATTATTTCCAGCTATCTATTTTGATAGACTAGTTCTATTCCATTTAAATTCCATTCTCAACAAAAAATTTTATGCAACGATACACTCAGAAATTGATACTTGGTGAGAGACAGAAACAATAATCAGGGTTTTTTTTATTGTTTCTTTAGTGGAAGAAAAGAGAGGAACATCAGGAGTCTGCAAATATGGTATATTCGCACTATGAGCACTGTGAAGGTTCTAAAGATGCTGTCATTCTCATGTCAATGCTGTTTTAAAGGTAAGAGGTATGACTCGGTTGGGAGTCAACAAAATCTCTCAAGTTTATGTTTTTAAAAAACAAATAAACTTGACTTCTTTCAAAATATGTTTTTAAATGAATGCTTTCATTTCATAGCTAAAGACGTATCAATGTATCAACTCAATATACAGTGATACTAATTTTTAAACCTGTATCTTGTAGTTTAGTTTCAGTTGAGGGTAATATAGTGTAGAGGGTAAGGAAAGTACATACTTCCAAAATATGAGAAAAATACTTATACTCCTTTACTGAGTTGGGGTATTTCTAATAAAGAGAGAAAAAGAGAAAGGTCATAGATAAATGTTCTTTCTCATTAGTTCATTTGCCTTCATCACATATTCATAACCTAACACATTTCTGTAAAGTCTTCCACAGACTACTGTATCTTCAGCATACCTGATTACTTTCCTCAAGTGAGGCATAAAATTCGTTTTCTATCCCTATCATTCACTGACTTTAGCTGGCATAACATCCAAAAAAAAAAGTTAATGTCACTATCATTACATAACCATTTTACATTTATTTTAATATCTTCTAACAGAGCAATTAGATAATATTGAAAACAATGTAGTTATTTGACCAGTAACTATATGAGATACTTTTTATTTTTTTATGGAAAGTTAATCACAGAATATTTTTAAATGCATATCAATATTATTAAGATACTATACAGACTTAGAAATGTCTATTTATCTGTCTATATTCATATATAACATGCATCTTTGAGCATGGCTTTATGAACACAGAAACTAATAATGTAATTTTTTATTATTTTATTTGCTAGTGAAGTAATTAACCTAGGAAAAAAATGTGCCCATTGGGCTATAATGCTTGTGAATTCTTATGACTTGAAGAATAAGCTCTGGCTTGATTATCCTAATTTCCACGTACAGTACTCTTGACAGATACTTACCTTATATTTTATGAAGCAATTTCATGCACGCACTGTTTAAGGTAAAGTTGGCACTTGAAGATAAACACAAGCAAAGAAACAAATCTTTTGACCACATCGTTTAGAAGAAAATTGTGTTTCAATTTTTAGATAAAGTTAATTTGCTTTATCTATTCACTAATTTGTTTAGCAGTTTGCAAGAGATCCTGTGAGTTAAGAATGTGCACCTAGTATTTTTTGTTGTAGGACTAAACCAAATTATGTATGTGATCTCATATAATAACCAGAATCCCTATTTTTCAATATCTTGTTTTCATGGTTCCCCCCAGAATATTTTGTCCTCCTTTTCTCTGCAGCATTAATTTCTGTTAAAAAAAATATATTTTTAGAGGAATATTAAAAAGCAGTAAGTCCAGTCTTCTGTCTTTAGAGGACTGCATTATGTCTTGCAGGAGAATGTAAACCAATTCATCTGGTGCCTATGCTATGTTTAAGTATTTGCTTCCTTGGGAAGTCAGTCCATCTTTTTTTATGAGCAACTACTTCTGGTTTAAAAAAGCAGAATAAACAGAATAGATGTACTTAAAGGCAAGACTGAAACTTTTCAGGTGCACTTCTTACTAATTTGCTATGCTTATTCTACCCAAGGTAATTGCACAGAATTTCAAAGCCAAGCTTTAATTTCCAGCACGTCTGAACTCCTTACTAAGGTCATTTCTCACCTCTGCACTGGACCACACAACAAACTGAGAGAATAGTTTACAATGGAACACTGTTCTTTATAAAACAAAATCACTTTTCCTTATATAATTCTTAAAATTGATTACATAGGGTACCTATTACATATGAACTGCTTGTTCAGTGGGCTTACTGGTGGAGAATTTTTCACAGTTTGGTTGTCAGGTCAACCAAAAAATGTTTTTACAACCTACAAAGCTCAAATTTTTAGGGATGCGTTGCTTGCAATGAAAGGATTGTGGTGGGTTTTTTCTTCCATATTTAACTTCTATTCATGCTTTACAGGATTTGGTCTACTTTTAATAAGTATTGGGACTGAATCTCACATTTTCTGTATCCACTGTCAAGAAACGTCTTTTACTTTTGCTGAGCTGAATATATTGCAGAATTAGAATCATTAAGGTGGTCAAATTGTAATTATAATGATTTTCAGTGTCAGAACTGCCTAATAAGGGAAGAGTAGATACTTTCTTGATTTCTTTTCCTCCATTAACCAGGATCATTATAATTACATAAGCTTTCTGAAAAGTTAATGTAAATTGAAGATTGCATAACTTTCTGTAGCAGATAATACATTCTTAAGCTGAAGAACTTCTATAGTGTTTAACATAACGAAGTCAAATCATCTCTTCAGCCAGATGACAGCTTGCATTGTAAATAATGCTGATTAAAGAAGTAAAAAGCAAATCTGCATCAGCTGATACACTTTTTATGTTTTAAATCAAGTTAGTTTCAGGGAAAGAAAAGCTGGACCTAAGGCAGAGAATTTACCGCAGAGATACTGGCTTATAAGAATATATTGCTTGTATGTTCAAATAGCATAAAAATGCAAAATTAAAGCTCATACAGGTGGGAAAAATCTTTCAACCACACTGAATTTTAATAGAATAGAAAGCTTGAGAATAAGAGTTTTATATGAAACATTTAAGGTGCAATTTTTCTCCTGATCAATTTGATTAAGGATCTTACACAACTCATTTCCCAAATAACCTTAAACACTGCAGAGTCCTGTTTTTCTCAGAATTATGGCTATTCCATTTTTATTCCCTGTCATACTAAACAATTGTTCTCCAAAATGCCCCTTCTGCATGTATTGAGTTACATACATAGCTATTCATCATTTCTGGTTTTGTCTGTTTTTAAACAAAAATGGACTTTACATCATTTCCCAATTTGGTTGTTTGATAAATTCACTGGTTTGTAGGATATTTCCCTCAGGAAATGCATATTCAACTTCGGACTGCTCTTGATTGCCTTCACTGTACCCACCCCATTATGACCATGTGTGGTGAGATGCTCGTGACATTAGGCATGGCATGGGACAATGGAAAATGCTTACATAATGTGCTTGCACTGCTTGCACAGCTGCATGGACCAACTCACACAAAGAAACCTGTGATCAACCATATATAACTATTTGTGGATCACCAATCTTCTTGAGACATGTCCAGCTTTATATGTGAAGGATGTATCTACATTAACCTGTCAATTGTATGATTGAACAGGAAAGGCTCAGTCTCATAAACAAGTTGTCACAATGATAATTTAGGGTAGATCTCACTGGCTGGTCCAGGGATACTGCGCAGAAAAAGGAGAAGTCCTTGTGTCATGACATAGAATATGACAGGTTGACAATTTCCACAACAGCTGCTCATCAGCAGGTAAGATTAATCATTAACAGTGTTTTACATTGTCTACACAGCAAGTGAGTTTCCCTCTTTTCCCTTTCCCTCATGCTTAGATTGCTTGTGTTCCACTGAAGCTTAATTATATTGATTGTCAATTTATATTATTGTTATAAAGTTGATTAGACTTGGTCCCCAGCCTGTTGCCATTTTATCATCCAATATCCAAAGAAACTTGTCATGTGACACCATGTCTCTCATGTACGAGCAAGCCCAGAAAGGACCCAATACTCAAGGTCTGCTTTCGTTAGAGCTGAATAGAGGGGAAGGATGATCTCCCTCAACCTGTTATCAATCCTTTTCCTAATGAAGCCCAGGAAGCTGTTGACCTTCTTTGCCACAAGGGTGCATTGGTGACCCACAGTCAGCTTGGTGTCCACCAGGATGCCCAGGTCTTTTTCTGCAAAGATTGCAGATTACTCTCATTCTATACTTGATACTTGATGAAGATGGTCACCTGACAAACAGGGATGAAGAAAAGGCAGAGGCATTTCATGCTTTATTTTCCTCGGTCTTTACTATTAAGGATAGACCTTAGGCTGTCCAGTCCTCTGAGTTGAAGAACCACGACTGTGGGAGCAGTGACTTTCCATTTGTGAACCCTGTAATTATAAGGGACCAGTTGTATCAGATGAATGTTTGTAAGTCCATGGGGCCTGATGCATTCATCACAGAGTGCTGAAGGAACTAGTAGTTGTTGCTCAATTAAAAACCAAAGGTCTTGGGAGTTTGGGGTGGGTCCCTGCTGCCTAGAAGCTAGCCAGCTAGTCTTCCAGATCCTTCTTGCCCTTCTTGAAGATAGGGTGAAGTTTGCTTTCTTCCAGTTTTCTGAAGCCTTCCTTTATTGCCATAACCTTTGAAAGTTAACCAAGAGTGATCTTTCAGTGACATCAGCCACTTTCCTCTGCTCTTGTAGGTGCATCCCATCAGGTCCTTTGACTTGTTTACACCAATTAAAAAAAAATATTTCCTAACATGACTCTCCTCCACACTCTTCCCTTCAAACTTTCCCACAGGTCTCAGGCATCTAGCATTCCTGCAGATAATCTTAACTTGTCAAGTCTGAAGCAAAGACAACACTGGGTACCTTGTTTTTCTTCATATACCATGTCACACCAGGTGCTCTGCCTGATTCAGCAGCAGATCTGTATTTTCCCTTGTTTTCCTTTTCCTACTGAGTTAACTGCAGGAGCTCTTCTTGTCCTTCACATGCCTTCTCAGATTCAGCTCCAGCTGGGCCTTGGCTTTCATAACCACATCCTTGCATGCTCAGGCAGTGTCTCTACAGTCCTCCCAGGTCACCTGACCCTGCTTCAGCCTCTGTATGTCTCCTTTTTATGACTGAGTTTAGTCAAGAACTCATTGTTCATCCACACAGGCTTCCTAACACTTTTGATCTAGCCACAGCAGCCCCCAATCTTCACATTCCCCACCTTTTTATCCTTGTTTACAAGTATCAGATCCAGCAGAGCACTTCCCCTCTCAGCTCCTTGGTCATCTGTATTAGCAAGTAGCCATCAATACACTCAAAGGGCCTTCTGGATTGCTTGTGCTCTACTACATTACCCTTTCAAAAATATCATGTGGTTTAACTCTCCCATTAGGACCAGGGTCAACAAACATAACCTTTTTTTTTTGTTGTTTAAAGAAAACCTTACCTAATTCTTCATCAGATATTTTCTAGCAGACACTCACTACAGTAACACCGTCATTGGTCTGTCCTCTAACCTGGATCCATAACCTCTCAGACAGCTCATCATTCACCCCTATGCAGAGCTCTGTGCATTCTCACTGATCGCACATAAAGTTAAATTCCTCCTTGACTTCTCAGCCTGCCCACACTGAAGTACCTCTACCACAGCACTCTAATCTTTTGGGCTATCCCACCATAATTGATATCAATGAGGTTATAACCCTGCAACTGAACCCAAGCCTCTAATTCTTCCTGTTCATTCCTCCTGCTGCACACATTAGCATACAGTCATTTCAGAGACACTCAGCTGAAAGCACGAGGAAGGATTTTCCCCATAACCCTTTCCTGTAGACACCTCCTTATTTGTGTGCATATGCATGAGGTGGCACCCTTCTACCCTGTTTGTAGATTACAAGATCTCTTGGACACATCACTCTACACCTTTTTCTTGCCATTCCTCGCTTATTTGGGGGTCATCATCTTCCTGTCTCATTAACTTAGTGCAAAGCTTTTCACCAAGCATGAGAACCTGTTGATAAGATTACTTTTGTCTGACCTGATGGAGAGCATCCCATACTTTCTTTACAGTTTCAGTCTTCAAGGAGGGTCCTATGATTGGGAAAGCCAAATTCTTTTAACCCCAGAAGCATAACCAGCTGTGACCCACCAAATCCTTCTACTCCTTCCAAAGCCCTTCCAGCCCTCCAACCGGGGCCAGGAGCTAAATACATGTACTCTCATGCCTTTATCCACCAGTGTCAGAGCCACATATTTTGATATGCTGCAGGTCTCCCTAACAGCATCACTAGGGTGTCCATGTGGCACTAGACAGAGGGACAGGCATCCTTCTGCAATCCCTCCATGATGTCTCAGATCCAAAACCCTATCAAGTAGCAAACCTGCTTCGATAAGAGGTCAGCTGATGAGGGCCTTCCATCCTTCACAGCAGATAGTCTCCTACTGCTGTCACTTGGCAGTTCCTCCTGATAATGCTCTGTGGCTCAGACAGGTCATTAAGAAAGCTGCAAGCCCCACTACCAGAATATTGAACTTACTCATTGTAACAGATCCCCAGGTAGAACAGGAGCCTTCTGGCTAGTGCCAGAAGTCACAAGTTTCCAGCCTTCACCACCACGAGTCTTGAATTGTCAGCTTGATAAACACAACATAGTTGAGAGATACAGGATTTTGTAAGCTTCGAGGTCTCAGAGAAGATCTATACATGACCTCTGGTATGAGTTGGCTGAATTCTTCCAGGATCAGTTTCCCTTGGCAAAACATGTGCTCTTCCTCTGCAGGCAAGGAGGATCTGGGGAGTTACAGGTTCGTGGCTAGCTACAACTTAGTGTCTGAGAAGTTGATAGAGCATGGAAGCCATTTCTGAGCATATATGGGGCAAGATGATAATTGGGCACAGCCAGCATAGATTCAGCAATGACAAATTGTGTTCAACTAACCTAATTACCTTCTGTGATGAAATGACTGGCTTTAACAGTAGCCTTCTATGCCCGTAGGAGTAGGTACCATTTACCTTAAGGTTAGGAAGGCTTTTGGCAGAGTCTCCCATGACATTGTAGCCTATTTCATAAGAAATTATCCGGATAAGTGAACATAAGGTAGGTAAAAAATAACTGGACCACTAGGCTCAAAGTCTTAATAACCAGCACTAAAACGTCTAGTTGGCAAAGCAGCAACAAATTTAAGTCAGAAGCATATATACCTGATTGACTGGTGACCATCTTCCTGCCAAAGCAGGAAGGAAGATACATAGTGTTGGAGAATATGTTCTTCTTACCAGCATTCTTGTGATACTAAGCTGTGCCATTAGGTAGCTATATGTAGTGGTCGGTTCATTACTAACTCCGCAAAAGCTGGAAAAGATGTACCCTATATAATATCTAACTACAGTCATGCAACAATGCAGACTTCCTCCTTTTGCCTCATTCACTGGGGAACAAACGTATCTCAGTCATGCCTGAGCTCCGTTCTAATGAATCATGCAAAGGGTGAGTTTTTTCTTTGTAGTTTTTTTTTTAATTATTTTTTGGATGCTTGCTTACAGAGTCCTGGAAGGTCTGCAAAGGGGCATTTGACTTATATTCTTTAATTCACTGAAATGGAAAAAAACTCATCAGTTTTCTAAATATTATTTCAAGCAAATAATTTTAATGGCATAGAAAGAAATGTGGTGCCTCTAGGACTTAGAAGTGATACTGGTCACTTTGAAAAATTTCTGTAATTAGTTTTAATGCAATCCATTTTGGGGAAAAGAAATTGAGCAATTACAGGTAAGTGCTACCTATTGTATACTCCTTTTGGCACAAATCATAGGACATATGAAAAAAACCTGAAGTACTAGCAGGAAATGTAGTAGTCTTTGGCTCCTTGTCAGGCTTTAAAATGGATGTCTCATCTATTTAACTAATGAAAAAGATTTAACACAGAAAGCTGCTTTGCCGTCAGGAATTCCACTACTTTTAATGTTATAAGTAACGCCTCAGTTAGAGCACACATTACATGTTGATTCTGTAGAAAATACTAGACGATCCTAGTAATTACAGAGAGTTTACCATAGTAATAGAAATCCATATCCTCAGTATTGTAACATCCTAAGTCCACCTTTACATCATGATTGTAAATGGCATCTGTTGTTGTAAATTAAAAAAAAAAAAAAGAAGACATATTGCATGTACTTTTAGTATGTCTTTTTGACTATATGAGTTAATTGATATTATTTCTGAAGTGATATGTACCTTTCTCTTTAAAAACAGTCAGGCAACATAACCTTCCCTTCACCAGCTTCTCCCCCTTCTCCATGCTAATCTACCCTGCATTTCATTTTATTTTTTATTATTTCCCAAATGAACTGACCTTATCCTTTACCTTTAACTTTCATTTTCACTATTTGTCTTATGAACCACAGAATTTTTCTGTTCATCATGGTATATTGTAAGACAACCTACTATTTAAAGAAAACCCTGCTGTTTTATGTTTAAAAAAACCACAAATAATCACGCAAATAAAACCCAAACCATTGTCTCAGCTTGGGGCACCTACTTTGAAATGTATTAAAAATAATAGTTAATTTGCTGCATGTTTAACTTCTGAGTATCAAACTTTTTTTGCAAAAAAAATCCTAATATCTAAACATTGTGAAATGTCAAAGAAAAAAATCCTAGAAGACAATCATTTGCAACCCAAAGGCTGGTGTGTGTGTGTGTGTGTGTGTTTGGTCCTGTTTGCACCCCTTCCTTTATCGAGCAGAAGAACAAGAAGCATTTAACTGTTAGGTGTACCAGCAATGTTTATATTCAGAAGATGTTTAAACAATGTGTCCTACCAGTTTATGATAACCTTTTAGGAACTTATATTTGCTTTGTTTTCCTCTTAATAGTTTGTATCTCTAACAGTATTGACAACACAAACTTTTTCAAGTACCAGGTGATGGTACCTGTGGCGTCTCCAGACTAGAAGAATAGTTTCTGTAGGTATTCTTCATGGGAAATGATCTACGTATTAGCTCTTTCAGACACACACTGCAGTAGCACATGACAGATTTATATAATATTTCCCTTTTTCCACTTGATGTAAGATGTTAATACCTGTCTGTGTATTTACCAAGCTACTATCTCAAAATAAAATTACAGAGATCACAGGATGTTTTCTTGCTATAGATAATCAGATCACTGTGATTCAAAACATCAGAAAGATGTAGCTATAGTGTACCTGGGGTACATTATACATAGACATATATATATATATACACAGACATATATATACACACATATATATACAGTATAATGTACTATGATTCATTCCCTATCAGTATGGTATTTTTAGAAGTAAAGTACTTAAATGAAGCTTGCTCCTAGGCACTAATTATTACGATCTTTATTACTTACTTTAATGTTGTATGAGTTTGAAAGCAAGGTAGTACCTTCAAGGTCTGATTCACTATTGAAGTTACTGTGGATTGTACCACACTGAAAGAGTACAAGGGTTTGTGTATTTTCACAAACCCCTGTAGATGTGGTATTTTTCTCAAATTTTGAACTTATATAAAATGAACAAGAATACAGATTTCCTTCCCTCCTTAAGTTCTTACATCATACAGATTAAGCATTTTTATATGCAAGCCCAGGATTTATGGTGGGTTATGAAAATTCCTGATAAAAACCCCTTAGTTAACAATGGGTATGGTTAGTCCATGCAAAATCTACATGAAATTGCTAAAACTACTCAAAGTTAATGTTTCTTGTGAATACAACAATCTGAACCTATATTTCATACCAGATTATACTGCAGTTTTTCTTCTGGAAGAGATAATTTTCATAAATACTCTTCTAAAGCAGTACTGTATCTGGAATCACTAGATCTGAAGCTGGAATTTTTATTTAACATTCTATGCACTGTTAAAGAAAAACACCCTTATAACTTTTAGTCATGTGTTACCTATACAAGTTCTTTAAAACATGTACTGAGATTTCAGGGACTAAAGTATATTTTTGTTTGGTGTTGTACTCAATACAATACTATTATTAAGCCCAGTCTATTTTTTCAAAGCTGTAGATACTGAAACGTTGAACAATATAAAATTTTGTTATGATTACTTGCTGTCCCTAACAAAGCTTTGACTGAGACATATAGAAGTAACATTAGACAGAGAGTTCCTAAATCCAAAAAAGCCCTCTATTTTGTTGAATTAATGTACAGAACAATTAGCAATTCCAGTAATTAGACATTGCAGTAGGTTGCTTAAAACTTTGTTGCAGCTTGATAACCTTCAGTTTAGACACTAAAATATGGACATCTAAATGTAGGCTCCTTAATCTGGAGTGGAACTTCATTCTTATATTCCCATCTTTGTAGACTTCCACTTTTGAAGGCTCTTAAGTAAATCTGTCTATAAACATTTCAAATAAATGGTATATTAATAGCATCATTTGAACATAAAAAAGGATACCTTTGAATTGGAAAATAAAACATATATAACAGTATTAATTTGGCCCTCTATTTAATAATTTTTTAATCAAACACAAATAATAGGAAATAATTAGGAAATAGTTCAGTTATGATGACTCACTAGGTACTATAAAGAGGAATGTTACACATTGGTACATAATGACATGAAATACACAAAGCAAAACATGCATATAAAAACCTTACCAATGAAAATTTTTAATTTCAAAGAGCATTCTAACATGTTCCTGAACACAAGTGTATATTTGCAAAATAAGGCAAGATAATGCAAATGTTTTAATAAAACTATATTTTTCACTCAAAAAAGTGTAATTCTGTACCTGTGGTTCCATAATTCTATAATAATGTAATAACATTAAACCCTAGCAGTTCCTTTTTTTTTTTTTTTAATTTTCCCCATTTCCCTAAAGATTGCTTTAGGGGAAATTCAAAGGAAGTTGGGTTTTGGTTTTTGGGTTTTTTTTCTGGACTGCTGGGTGTATCATAGAATCAGAGAATCAGAGAATGTTAGGGGTTGGAAGGGACCTTTGGAGATCATCTAGTCCAACCCCCTTGCCAGAGCAGGTCCACCTACAACAGGTTGCACAGGATGGCACCCAAGTGTGTTCTGAATGTCTCCAGAGTGAGAGACTCCACCACCTCTCTGGACAGTCTCTTCCAGTGCTCTGCCAACCTCAAACGAAAGAAGTTCCTCCTCATGTTCACATGGAACTTCCTATGTTCAAGTTTATGTCCATTACCTCTTGTCTTATCACAGGGCACCACTGAAAAAAGACTGGCCCCTTCCTCCTAGCACACTCCCTTTAAGTATTTATAAGTGTTGATGACATACCCCCTCAGTCTTCTCTTCTCCAGACTTCAAAGACCCAACTCCCTCAGCCTTTCCTCATCAGAAATACGCTCCAGCCCCCTAATCATCTTTGTAGCCCTTCACTGTACCCTCTCCAGCAGTTCCCTGTCCTTCTTAAACTGGGGAGCCCAGAACTGGACACAGTACTCGAGTTCCAGCCTCACCAGGGCAGAGTAAAGGGGGAGGATGACCTCCCTCGACCTGTTTGCCACACTCCTCTTGATGCACCCCAGGATGCCATTGGCCTTCTTGGCCACAAGGACACATTGCTGGCTCATGGCCATCCTGCTGTCCACCAGGACTCCCAGGTCCCTGTCTCTGCACAGCTGCTTTCCAGCAGGTCAGCCCCTAACCTGTACTGCTGCATGGGGTTATTCCTCCCCAGGTGAAGGACCCTACACTTACCTTTGTTGAACTTCATACGGTTTCTCTCTGCCCAACTCTCCAGCCTGTCCAGGTTGCGCTGAATGAAAGCTCGGCCTTCCGTTGTGTCAGCCACCCCTCCCAGCCTCGTGTCACCAGCAAACTCGCTGATGGTACGCTCCATCCCTTCATCCAGGTCATTGATGAATACCTTGAACAGGACTGGACCCAGCACTGACCCCTGAGGAACACCACTAGTCACAGGCCTCCAACTAGACTCTGCCCCACGGATCACAACCCTCTGAGCTCTACCTGCCAGCCAGTTTTCAATCCATCCCATTGACCACACATCTAACCCACATTTCCTACGCTTACCTAGTAGACTTGACACAGTAGACTGTCTGTCTAACCATATGAATTATAATTCCCTATTTGCTTTCAAAGAGCAAATAAGAAAATAATAACAAATTGCCAAGCTAGTGAGGGTGGTTTACTATAACAAGTCTGTGAGGAGTTCCATTTTGCGTCCCTGAGGTATTTGGTGTTCTGTTTACAGAGTTGATGGTCTACTCTTCATACTGAGGACACTTATTTAGTCTTGAATGGGCTATGCACAGAGGGACTAAGGGCAAGTCAATCTCCTTACTGTCTCAGAATTAAGGTGATTTGGCCTGAAATAAACAACATCAGATGTTCTGATCTGTGGAGGTTTTGTCATCTCATCTTGAATCAAACAAACAAGCACAGAATATCCATTTTCAAGATCTGGTGACATCTCCACTGGTTTCAGTCCAGTTCTCACAGGATTTATTCACTGACCTACCCTGTTTTTCATATTGTGATGAAAACTCGGATACTGTGACTTCATCTGAGTGGCTGGAATGGTGGTAGTTGATCGTGTTTATAATGTTACTTTGCTACTAGTATTTTGCTTTTATTTTCCACTTCAGTTTTTAGACATGTGCTCAATTCTCACATACACTACTATTATTTAAAGAGATGCAACACACTATAGCTTCCAAATACATTGTGTATACTCAGCAGTTTCCATACCACCTAAAAATCGCAGATCAGCATCTCCTTAATTAAAGGGACACACATATTTTCAAGCCATTGAATACTTACAGTGTAATATTCCTTTTTACACTACTATTAATTGAAATAATAATAATTTTAATTGATTAGTTGCAACTATTAAGCACTGACAACTAGATAGTTCCTTTAAGTATTTAATCAGCTTAAATATGTTCTGTCTTGGCAAACCTGCAATTTTTGATGTACCAAGATCCCAGAACATAGTCCTAGAAAATAGTCTGCTGATGTTTATGGGATTTCATTCTTAGTTTCTAAGGTTCTTGAAATTTCTTGTGTTAGATCAACTTCCTGTTCTGGATTTGTAATCTTATTTAGTGTATAATAGAATAGATTTTCTCTCTTCTGGCAGCCACCAATTTGAGCTACATCTGCCGTCACTAATGTTAATTGAGTCAGGTAAGTCCGTTAACAAAAACAAACTTTACAGAAGAAGGGGATATTTTGCATGTCTGAAATATGTGCATTAAAAGAAAGATTTCAAGTGATTTTTTTCATGCATATATGTATTTTCATATCTATAGATAGATACATACATACAGTTCCTTTTGAGGAAACAGTTTTATTGTGGCAAAATTTTGCATATCCTGCTGGGATGGAAATACATATAGTACTCTAACAAAGTGTCTTGATGACACACAAATCTTTCATTTCTAATTCATGAAACTCATTGATTTGATTTAATTCTGTCTTCAGTCAAGGATTCACACAAGTTTCAGCTCAATGTGTGGCTGAGATACTTTCTGATTAATCTCACTTTCATCCATTTGTCCAAGTTAACCCGACTTTGCAGGCAGAAAGGTAGCAATTCTGTATGACACTTTTGAAGGACACTGAATTTAGAATATTGTGAAGTTCAATATAATGATAGGAAAAAAGGCATCTCATGTCCTTATTTCTTTCAGTGGTTGTTGGCTTGTTTAAAAAGATAGAAGTGTATTATTTCACATGCCCAAATGACTTAGGAAAAGCACGCATTATAGCCCAAAATGTGACATAATAAGGAACTTAAATCTATTTGAAAATAGAGGGTGTTTGGACTGACTACTTTGCAGTAATCTAACACATTCAAAAATTACAACATCTACATGTAAAGATGACAATCAAGCTGTAAAACAAGTTTGGCTGAACTGATATTACAACTTTAGAAAAAAATTGCTATAATGATCTTAGCAATCAATAAACAAATTTCAACAGGGAGGCAGGAATGGTTCAGTACAAGTTGATCTAAGAGAAATATGTGAATTTCTAAAGGTCACCGAAGCTGTTAAAAATAGTGAGGATTTCATGTGGCCTATCAGTCATCCCACCAAAGAAAATAATATATATTTCCAAATTAATGCTAATCATATCTTTCAGCCTTTTTAGAAAGTTTTCCTATAAACACTTTGAGCACTTTTGAGACCTTTATATATTGATATTAAAGATGGGTCACAGGAAAGGATTAAAGTTTAAAAAATAAAGCAAAGGTCACTTAGAAATATAGGAAAATATTAATTATAATAGTATATATAACATAATTATATAACATAATTATAAAGTATCAAATCTATGGGTTATTCTTCTAGTAGGCAATTTTAGTCATATAACATTTTTTCTCTCCTTATACAGAAAAGGCTTAATCAAGGAGATATGACTAAAGAATATAAAAGTTTAAATTATAGTATTTTTAATCAGTATAAGTATTAGTTAAATATCCATATATGGGAACATGAACTCATAAATTCTAAGGTTATAAGTTTATAAGGTTATGAAGAGTGGGATTGCGTATATGAGATGTCTTACTTAAACCTGAGTCTCAAAAAATATCTCCTCCTTTTTGCCTACATAAACAGGTCTGCTTAGTTCAGTGAGGTTACAAATGCATAAATCCATTGTACTTAATATCTGTGAATAAATTTGCTGATTACTGGTACATTTGCTAACATTCCTCAGCGTTTTTCTTTTAATCCTTAGAGTAAAAAGGAGAATATTTACTTTAAATAGCAAAAAATTCTGTTTTGTAAATGCTGAAAAACACTAAAAATTATATGAATAATATCTGTCTCTCATAAGGTCATTCTCAAATTAACAATAAAAATATTCAAACAATTTGTAAAAAATAATTTTTTAATTTTTAAAACTTTACAGGGGTTTTATTGTAGGGGATGGCTACCCTGAATACAAACAATATTCTTTTGATTTCAAATTTCCCTTGGTACACTCAATTGCAAATTTTATAAAAAGAAGCCATGAAAGTAGTCTACCTGTTTATGTATGTATTATAAAAATAGAAATTAATTGTAATGTTAACAGATTTGTTGTGAAAGCACTTTATTAGTGGCTTGGAAAGAGATAAATGTAATCTTGTAAAATTAGTAGAGTCACACCAAGTGCAAAATGTGCATACATATATATGAAGTCGTATGTATTTAGATACATCTACATCCATCAGGAATTACAGCCTGTAATGTGTGTGTTCAGAACACTCACCAATCAGGTCAGTTTCAATTTTTAAAACAATATTTCAAGTAATTGTGCCACACTATCATTACGCTCATATCCTACACTAGCTGTGAGCATACAATATCTTGTTTTTGATATAACACAGGTAGCACTACTTGCTAATGCCCTTGGCAGTCCTTAGTTGCCAAGGGAGGTGATCAGGCTTGAGAGCTCTTCCGTGACAGAAATCAGCACTGAAGTAGACCTCCCTTCTCTTTCCTCCATCACCCTTTATGTTCTATGCTTCTCATCTTACCTCCCGAAAAAACCAGAAGATCTCATCAGCTCCTGTTGTTTTTATTTTTCATCTTACGTGTTCAAGGATGTTCTGTTTGCAGTCTCTTATGCTTATCTGGCTTTTTGTTCTTCAGCTTGCAAATTCTGCTGGTTGAGCTATTGTTTACATTTTTTCCATGCCTCCGAAAAGTAGCTCCACTGTCTTTGTTTGCCCCTTTGGTCATTACTTTCTTTACACACATATGTAAAATGTGTATTTGTATTGTGTTTGCCTATGCCATCCCAGTGTTACAAAATGATTACATGTGTTATTGCTTACATTATTTTGATATGATTATATTTGTGATCAAGGCAAGCTAATATTAACTGTATCTTGATTAATACACTTATAATTTACACGTGTCATAAGTTCCTGCTTTGGCTACACATGACATGAAATGTCAGAAGTTGAAAGGTGCTGAATGCTTACAACCAAATAACAATATGTATCATTATTCTATTAAGATCCAGACACAGTAATATAACGCCTTGCTCTGTAAATATGGCAAACGACGACAGAGAATTTCCTGAAAATTGAATTAGTGATCATTATCACCTTTCATAAGACCACCTAACTTAATTTATACATGGCTATTGAACTATGGATTTCCTGCCCTGCAAGGATCTTCCATTTACCATATTCATTTTTTTCCCCATATTTTTCATCTACCCTGGACTGGTCAGCTGTGACCAATGAAAAGATCCTGGACAACAGCTTTTAATTTTGATATTTATTCAGGAGACAGACTACTTGTACAGGAAGTATTATAGCTATATATATATAAAAAAATAATTCCCAGCTCTCAGGTCTAAGTATTAAATCAACCTTACTTTGACAGCACTTTAGACTGAGTTTCAGGTACCTACATTCCACCCTGGCAATGGTCTTGGAAGACATCTGAACACCTAAGTTATATTTAATTTTAAAATTCTTACACATCATCAGATTTTCAACTTAAGTATTTAAATTAATGCCTTTACTCAAAAACTCCTGACTAAAATTTGCATGAAGATAAAGTCTTTCTCCTAAAAAAATTTGATTATTTTACTTTTTTAGGTGGAAAGGGAATATCCTGTTAGAAAATTATTGGGGGCGGGGAAATTTTTGTGATGCCTTTTTTTTATGGCAACGGTGTAAAACCTCAGTAGCTAATGACAAGGAAATGTACTTCTGTAATTCTTCAGAAAAATTAGAGTGTGAGATTCTTTCTGGGAACATTTTGAAGTTCAGGAACTAGTAGTATGCACATGTCTACATATGAATTATTGAAACTGAAACTTTCTGGCATCAAAGTGCAGCTTTTCTTTAAAGGCTTATTGAAGACATAAATACAGGACAAATTTTTCATCTTCAGACATGGAAGAATAAAGAAATCAAATTACAGCACAGGTGAGTAAGAGCTTCTTTTCATAACAGTACCATGAATAATTTTCAAATGTCATAAAATGCAATTCGATTCAAATGATTTCAGTATGGTGTGGAAACCATTTGACATAATTACAGTGCACTAACTTGAAACCTATTTTAGAAAATTTGGGAGCAAAATCTCTGAATCCCTTAAGGCCCTTGTGTATAAAAGAAAAAAAAAAAAAGTACAAGGTATCTTCAAGGTATATCACAGATGCAGCTGAGGATAGATTGCGACAGAAAAGAATCTACAGGTGACACTGTCACGAGTTCCATGGTCACTCATTCTGTTTTCTTCCTGTTTACATATGGAAAAATCAAAAGCAAAACTTGTGTTTTACAATAATCTCTACTAATAAAGTTGTAATGGTTTGAGGTGAGACAGAATCAATTTCCTTTTCAGTAATTTTACTTTGCATCTAAGCCTCTTTTAACTAACTGAATTCTCTGAAATTAACAGTGAATTTTTCAGACAGCAGTCTGATTCCAGGGTGATAAAGCCATGTTTGTAATTGATACCAAGGAATGGTATGCAGAGAGGCTCTTGCTTATACTTATTGCTATAGCCAAGGTCAGCTTGTTTTGTTATATGCCCCATTGGAGGGTCGGAAGCAGAAGAGCATAGAGGGGTTGCACCTGTGGGGACAACCAGACAGGACAGGAGACCCAAAACTGACCAACAGGGTATTCCATCCCATCTGCCTCATGCTCAGTATAAAAGCTGAGGGATCAAAGGGTCAGCCTCTTCCTTCAATTACTGGCATCAGAGGAGGACTCTGTTTTGTCTGCCTTTGTTCCCAATCTGTGCTTTCCTGAACTCAGTTGCCAAGTTCAGCTCCTGTTGGTCACCAAGTCCAGTCTGGGACTTTCCCAGTGTCTGCTGGTGCCATCATTGACATCCTGGGCGCTCAATACAGTTTTGTATATATTTCATATATTTCATTGTTTTCCTATTAATTTTATTATCTTTTGTTCTTATTATTTTATTAATAATATTTCATTAGTTTAGTGTATTTTAAACTCATAATTCTCTCTTTCTCTCATTCTTTTCTCATTTGGGAGAGAAGTTAGAGAGAATTTGTTATTTGTTTTAGTGGTTAGCACAGACCAAACCACAACAGAAACAAGCAACTCAAGCTCCTTTAATTGCATATCACTTGCTTTAGCTTTTCCTGTCCCTAGAAATGAAAAACAGAAAGATATCTATATGGCATTCCTTATTTGTTAAGCAAGTATTCACATTTTTTTTTTACAAATACATAATATGTATGTATTATGCTCAGATATTTTGTTCCAGATTCATCCTATGTAAGTAACTTTGGGTCCATAATTGAAGTGTGTTTACACTGTTCATTTATCTCACTACATGTTTCGTTTGAGATACTTGACTAATTTCATTGCACAAATACAAGTTAACTTCTGTTTGGAAATTTGCCAGCTGGTTCCTAACACTGAGAAATGGGGGCAGAACTGGAAAGATTATTTTCATTGTTCATTTTAGTATTTAAATGCACTGGAACGTGTTTTACTCTCATTATCTAGGTTATATCCCAAAATTGTCCTAGCAAGCCTCCAAAACATTATGTGCTATTCCCTCTCTGTAGAGACTGGCACTGTTATGAAAACACCTCCTTAGCAGTCCTTACTTTACTTCAGACACTTTTTACCTAAAGTAAACAATAATAATAACAAATCTGTAACGTATTTATAATAATAATAATAATGGCTCTGTATCATTACACACAAAAAATAATACTTGAACTGAGTAGTGCGTAGCATAGTTTCATCAAGCACTCTCCAGGTCATTTAGTCTGACTGGAAAAGACGTAAGCCAGTCCATTCCAGTTGGCCTGGAACTGGACCCTGTTTTGTTCCCAAAGCATCTTGGAGAAACAGAATTAGACATACCAATGTATTAGAGAGGCATCTAAGCTCCAACTGCAGTCAATGGAAACCAAATAAGTACTACCACTGCAGCCTAGGGTGCTATTCAGCTCACCCTAATATACACAGATCTGATCATCTCCCCAGACTCCACTGAGACCACTAATGGGAGATTAGATGTCTTGTTCACAAATGCTTCTTTAAACTTAAATACATACAGTTTGCAGTTTTGTGCTAATGCTTTTATTTTAGACTACTTCTGTACTAGTAAATTAAACAGGACCAGGATGTGAACTCAGGCACTTTTCTACACTCATCCATGCAGTTTCACCATTCACAAGGTTGTCAGCTTCTTCCTCTCTTGTGACAGTGTTCCACTGTCCAATGTACTGCTCACAGAAAGCATTGGCAAAGGTCAGATAATAACAGCAAGTATAAAAAAAAGCCTTCCTGCTTTGAGGGAGAGGAAAATTCAGAGGTACGAGCACAAGCTATGTCACATCATTTGTCACCAGCACTGAAAAAATGATCATGAGCAATTTTATTTCATTTATTAATATAGATGCAATTCCTGGGTACAGGTTTAAGATCTTGAGTTGGACATCTGATCATCCATGCAATTCAGCCCAGGCACTTCAAGTGGACTACTGGGATATTCAGCTAGCTTATTTACCCTTTGGAAAGGCTTTTACTTTACCATCAGCAAAAGGGGGAGCTTAGGGCAAATTCCCATGCAACTTAGGCATCCTAGGTAAATGTTAAAAATTTAATGGAACAAATAGGATTCACAGTTCCTTCACTGAGAAGCTGTCAATGTCCACACACAGAAAATAGGATATTCATGTAATCTCTTCTTTAATTGTATATGGTATTACATGGAAATCTTAAAGAATAAATTCTTTTGCTGAATTTTCCCCATTTTTCTGTGAACATGGTTTTAAACTTTTTGAAGTCTGTAGCTAGGAAGGCAACATGTTTCAGTGCTTTAATGACCTTACAAGTGAAGAGATAATGAAGCATTTAATTTACAACTTAGATACACTGAACGCAGAAAGCATTTTCTGAGTCTCAATACACTTTTTTTTCTGACAGAGAACAAAGTATAGTAGTCAATCTTTTGCATTTTGCAGGACTTGTATCTCCAAACTTAAATAATTTTGTATATATGTGAGGTCCAGAGTCTAATTTATTTTAGGAAAAAATGTTTGCTTTTTATTGAGTTGTTTAAGTGAGCTACCTATCGCACTCATAATTAATTTCAGTAGCTCAAGGTCTAACAGTAAATAAGCATATAAAATGCAATTGTTTTAATTAAAACTCATATGCTTCTTCACACTCATTGCTTTTATCCATCATAGACCTATCTTGCACTTAAGTAGAATAGTTTCACATACTGTGATGATTAGAATATATATTTAAGTAAATACTTTGACACTGCCAGTAGAAATGTCCAAAGGTTTGAAATGTTTATTTTACTTTATTGAGAGATAATATTTTAAAAGAGCATAAATGTTGGAACAATTGAAAGATTTTGTAATAAGGTATTATTTACATTATGAAAGCTTATTCTATGAACTATAAATTGTCAGATGTTTCTAGAAACGTAATTGTTTTCAAATAAACAAACCGAACCACTACTTCTTGTAAATTATTAATTTAATATTGTTTTGTGGGTGCCTTAAATAATTAGATTGAGCACTGAATTTAAATTTATAGCTAGCATAATCTGTGCAATATATACTGTATCACATTTTAATATCCCACCGATAGTTGTCATTACAGGAATAAAGAATAATGTTTAATTTCAACTCTTCATTTTAGTCTGTCCATTCAGATAAACCTCTTACTCTTCAATGACTTATTAGGAACCTGAAAAAAATTAAGATCTTACATTAGGTCTCTGGATTTATATCATATATTAAGAACAAGACAGAGTAATTTTGCCTCTCTATCAAACTTTAGTGTGCCGGCATCTTCTGATTTTTGCATTTCCAGAAGAAAACAAAGGAGATAGGTAGAACGCAAAGGTAGTTAAAATAATATCAAGGATGAAATATCTGTTTTACATGAACACGCTAAAAACATTGATACTTGTAGAAATACAGTAAGGGTTTATGATGTCACAGATGATGGGTAGACTGAACGAAGAACAACTTTTTATACAAATATAAACTCTCAAGAAGCATCTCCTTATGTATTGGGTTTTGTTGTTTGTTTGTTGGGGTTTTTTTTCTCTCCGTGTTTTTTGTACTGCTTTCCATACCTTAATAACCAAGCAGGAGACTCACTCATTTACACAAGTAACTCTAGTCTCCCCTTCTATTCAAGGAAGAGAAATAAAAGTACTTTAATTCTAGGCAGAAATTTATCTCATTTAAAGGTTTTCTAAAAAAGATCAAATTAATAACATCCCAAAGGTGCCTATTTGTCTGAGAAAATGATTTAGTATAATAACCACAGATATAAATATTTACTGCATAAAGATCATAAATCAAATAAGGTAACTTGTCTTTCTGTCTGTCACACAAAATTTACACCCAATAGTCCACAAATTACTCAATCATCCTACCTGTTGCAGCTTCATTTGACTTGAAGTCCTAAGACACTGATTTATTCCCCTCATCTCATCACTCAGAAATAATACAAAGCTTATGAAATAATGGGACACAATAAGGATAAAAGGGAGCAGCCCCTATCATGTAGAACTAAAAACCTGAGTTTAGTAGCTCTAGGAAAGCCTCATAAGGTTATGGTGCTCAGTAGATGATCTCTATTTCAGTCAACATCCCATAATATTTTTTCTAAGGTCAATACTCAAGCAGACAGACAGCTCAATATTTCACATCATTAATATCAGATACTGGGAACGCTATTCTGCTTTAATTGTGAGCGAAACACATGAGTAATGTCATTGTGAGAATGAGGGATGGGAATTGGAAAGAAAGTCCTCTGAGTCTTAGCAGTACTATTTCAAGTGCTATTTTGACATCCTGGGATATTCCTGAATCTGGACAATTCCCATTGTCCCGCCCTTGCCATATTACAGGGCAAACCCCCTCTCTTCCTTTAGTTCTCTATTGTCTTATTCCTTGTTTTCAGTAGGTAACTGCATTGACCTTGTCTACACCTGACTTTTCACCTTCCACAAACAGTTTTAGCCCAGAAAAATGCATTATTTAGCTGGATACAGCAATTACAGCTCTTGTGCTAAATGAAAGAGAGACAAAGACTGATGCCTGTCTCCAAAATGAAGTAGAACAGACTGGCTCATAATCACACTATTTACAGCTATCCCCTTCTATAATAAATTTGTCCTAGAGAGATTTGGAGCAGTGCAGAACAGGGCAGCAAGTGAGCTAATGGCATAGGGCTCCGGTGCTTGAACTGGCTCTTCACTCTCTTTTATTGATGTACTTAGCACCAGGACTGCTCTGTGACAGGATGCAGGCTCTCCTTATATCATCGCACTTACTGATCTGGGAAAGGTCTGCAGCACACTCCACGTCCGTTACTGTTGACCAAGCGCTCAGCTATTACTTCAGAAAGCCCTCTCAAAGAATAGATATGATTAAAGAGCAATGTATCATATCCTGTGTAAGATATCTTAAACCAAATAAATCTGTAAGGTTTAAATCAAATAAATCAGGAGAGTGTCTGGTCCTCTAAGGGGACCTGGTCAAAGGAGCCATAAACCAGAACATGCAGAGACAGACTTGAAATGATAAGGAAGGTCATAATAAGAACAAACCTTGTCAGTGGCGTGAAGAGTATGCGAGGTGGGAAAATGTTTTTTTCACTTGGGAGAGTAAAGAAAGGGAGGGAGAAACCAGATGCTCATAAAATCTGTCCAATTAACACTAATAAAGACAGTAACCAGAAACAAGGTTTCTGACCTGGTCAGTCATACTAGCTGAAGGGCTATGAAGAAATCACATTGCAAATGATCAGGATGCAAAGCTGAGGGTCCAGGGTGTTGGAGGGGGTTGGTGGGAGTGTAAAAACTAATGAGGCAGTGTGCAGGGGAAGGGAGAGCAGGGAGGAAAAAAGGAAGAATAGGCAGAAAAAGGTATGAAACAGGGCAGATGGTGTATTAATCAGAGCTGGTCAGTAGGTTTGGCTGAGCTCTGCACCTGATCACCACAGTCTGTCCTGTCTTCTCATATCTTATTAAATCTTTTCTTAACTCTGTGTCTGCGCAATCTCACTCCCTATCCTCTGTGTGTGTGAGTGCTGCAGGCACTCATTGGCAGCTACTGGGGGTACCAGCATGAGTGGACTGGGTGCCAGCTCCTGAAGGCAGGCAGGAGGTCTGGGTCCCCCTGGCCTGTGGTTCCAGCTACTGGAGCCAGTGAGGGTCTTGAATGTCAGCCACTGGGACAGGAACAGTGTGTGATCCCAAAACCTGCTACTGGGGGGACTGGGGTGAGTGAGGTAAGTGAGAGGTGCAGCAACAGAGGCTGGAGCAGGAACACAAGTCACAGCCCATGTGCCTGGTACCAGCTGACAGGGGCAAGCATCTGTGTCTCCTCCAAACCAGACATGCATGAGGTGTGTGTATTCACTGGCAAACTCCAAGCTGGACCAGCCAGCAAGTAGGGGGCTCGGGTTTGGGAAAGGGTATCAGGCAGGCAGGGGATCTGTGTGGGTATTTGGTGGGGACTCGTGAGCACAGAGTGCCTACTGAATGAGTGTGTGAATGCTGTGTGCTTGCAGAGAGCACCTAGCTGGACCAGCCAGCAAGTAGGGGACCTGTGGGATGGGTAGGAGGGGCCAGGATCCAGGCAGAGGTTCTGAAAGGGTGGAAGGGCTTTGACTATGCTGGAGGGATCCATAAATGTGCATGTGCTTGTGAACCTGGAGAGTGCTCTGCGTGTGCTGCACTGGTGACCTTCTACCTCTGCCAGCCCAAGAGAAGGAGAGGACGTGGCTGTCTGGGCTTGTCTCTCATGTGAGTCTTGTACATGGGTGCTGTTGAAGTCAGAACCTTGTCTGCGGCCATCTCTGTGTGTGTGTGCATGTGTCTTTGTGTGTCCCTCTGGGCTATGTGCTCAGCTTTGCTGTTGCTTGAACCTGCAAACAGGAAAGCAGCAGTCACCTCCCTCAGGCTGGGCAGAGACCTGGGTTCCCAGGTACCAGTCTGGGCTCCAGTGTCCATACAGGATGGGTCCTGGGCCAGAGTGGCTGCAGGAGATGGCCCCATTCTTAACATCCGTTAACAGAATCATCTTCTGAAAGCACTTCTTTCCCAGCACAGGTTATGAAGAAAGCCTAAGATGATTCACTTAGTTCTGGATTATTAATTCTTGCATGTCTAATGTTCTAAATAATTAATCTACCATAGAAGGTCTCACAGAGACATCTTTCTTTTTCCCAATATTGATATGTTTCTCAGGGTTTTTCTGTATCTGTCAGGTGTCCTGTCCCAGAAGAATCACAGAATCACAAAATCACAGAAAGTTAAGGGTTGGAAGTGACCTCATCTGGTCCAACACCCTTGACAGAGCAGGTCCACCTACAACAGGTTGCACAGGATGGCATCCAGGCAGGTTTGGAATGTCTCCAGAGTGAGAGACTCCACCACCTCTCTGGACAGTCTCTTCCAGTGCTCTGCCAACCTCAAACGAAAGAAGTTCCTCCTCATGTTCACATGGAACTTCCTATGTTCAAGTTTATGTCCATTGCCCTTTGTCCTATCACTGGGTACCACTGAAAAAAGACTGGCCCCTTCCTCCTAGCACACTCCCTTTAGGTATTTGTAAAGATTGATGACATACCCCCTCAGTCTTCTCTTCTCCAGACTTCAAAGACCCAACTCCCTCAGCCTTTCCTCATCAGAAATACGCTCCAGCCCCCTAATCATCTTTGTAGCCCTTCACTGTACCCTCTCCAGCAGTTCCCTGTCCTTCTTAAACTGGGGAGCCCAGAACTGGACACAGTACTCGAGTTCCAGCCTCACCAGGGCAGAGTAAAGGGGGAGGATGACCTCCCTCGACCTGTTTGCCACACTCCTCTTGATGCACCCCAGGATGCCATTGGCCTTCTTGGCCACAAGGACACATTGCTGGCTCATGGCCATCCTGCTGTCCACCAGGACTCCCAGGTCCCTGTCTCTGCACAGCTGCTTTCCAGCAGGTCAGCCCCTAACCTGTACTGCTGCATGGGGTTATTCCTCCCCAGGTGAAGGACCCTACACTTACCTTTGTTGAACTTCATACGGTTTCTCTCTGCCCAACTCTCCAGCCTGTCCAGGTTGCGCTGAATGAAAGCTCGGCCTTCCGTTGTGTCAGCCACCCCTCCCAGCCTCGTGTCACCAGCAAACTCGCTGATGGTACGCTCCATCCCTTCATCCAGGTCATTGATGAATACCTTGAACAGGACTGGACCCAGCACTGACCCCTGAGGAACACCACTAGTCACAGGCCTCCAACTAGACTCTGCCCCACGGATCACAACCCTCTGAGCTCTACCTGCCAGCCAGTTTTCAATCCATCCCATTGACCACACATCTAACCCACACTTCCTTAAGCTTACCTATGAGGATGCTGTGGACGACGATGTCAAAGGCCTTGCTGAAGTCAAGGTAGACAACATCCACTGCCCTCCTCTCATCTATCCATCCAGTCATGCCATCGTAGAAGGCTATCAGATTAGTCACACATGACTTCCCCTTGGTGAATCCATGTTGACTGCTTCTGATAACCCTCTTTTCCTGCAGATGCTTGGAGATGGTGCCTAGAACAGGCTGTTCCATCATCTTTCCAGGGATGGAGGTGAGATTGACTGGCCTGTAGTTTCCTGGATCCTCCTTCTTGCCCTTTTTGAAGACTGGAGGGACATTGGCTTTCCTCCAGTCCTCAGGCACCTTGCCTGTTCTCCAGGACCTTTCAAAGATGATGGAGATTGGACCAGTGATGACGCCTGCCAGCTTCCTCTGCAGTCGTGGGTGCATCCCATCACGACCCATGGACTTGTGGATGTCCAGTTTACTTAACAGGTCTCTTTCTTGATCCTCCCCAACCAAGGGAGAGTCTTCCTTGCTTCAGACTTTCCCTGTTACCTGTAAAGTCTAGGGGTCCTGAGGGCTGGCCTGAGCAATGAAGACTGGAGCAAAGAAGGCATTCAGTAACTCCGCTTTCTCTGCATTGTCTGTCACCATGGCACCCGTCTCATTCAACAGAGGGCCCACTTTCTCTTTAGTTTTTCTTTTCCCTCCTATGTACTTGAAGAACCCGTTCCTGTTGCCCTTGACATCCCTGGCCAGATCTAATTCCAAGGAGGCCTTGGCTTTCCTCATTTTGACTCTGCATACTCTGACAGTATTCTTATAATCTTCCCAAGTGGCCAGTCTCTTCTCAATATTTTAAGTTACTTGCTTTAAAATACAAAGTAGTATTTTGCAGGCCTGGTCCTTGCTATTCAGTCCAAGAAATCTGAAAACACACACCGTGTTATTCAATATGGAAGTGCTTTGTGTTTCTGATTCCCTTCTCCCTCTCCCCATTTCCTAACCCTCTTTACACCCTAGTTTAGGCCTTTCGTTATCTGTGCTTAGACTCCTGCTGTCTAACGCATTTATCTGCTTCTAGTATTTTCCCCAAGGTGGCTATTAAGCCAATGCATCTCAACTGTTTAAACAGCTACTGTAATCTAAAATGATCCCAATGGAAAATGAAACAAAACTAAGTATGCCATATGGATGAGATTTATATAACCAAATATGGCTGTTTACATGAAAATGTGTAAATTTGGGGTGGCCCAGACTCCCTTCAGTGATTCATCTCATGCCTATCTACATGTCAGATGAACCATGTCCTAAAAGTACCTATGCAAACAGTGGAGATCTGAAGTATATGAGGGAAAAAACCCAAACAAACAAAAAAGATAAGCAGGATGCAGGATGAAATAAAACTTATGATGATCAAACATTAACCTTACCAATAATGAGCAGTCACTGAAATAATTCTTGAATTTAAGCTTGGTTTAGATCTTGGTCAAGTGAAGTTGAAAAAAATTCTTCAAGAGTTTAGTGGTTCCTCCATTGGAGCCATATGAATGGAGAAGTGTAGTTAGATTTGCGTACAGTATCTGATTTTCTCACAGATAAATAAGTGAAAGCCAACATGAAATAGGTCCCATATTCTGTTTCTGTTTGTACAGGTGAAACACTGGTGAAAACCTACTTATCAAATTCATTAGCTATAGTGTAAATTGTGTATCTTAAAAGTCACAAAAGTGACTGAAATAAATATCTGGCTGAGTACAGTGTTTATTTACTTAGTACAGTAGTTGTTTACTTTTTATTTATTTATGTATTTATTTAATGTCAAGATTAGAATATTGTCTAATAAAAAGCCCTAAGCCATAAAAGGAAATAGTGTCTTTTCCTTATTCACAATTTCTTTTTGCTCTATCAAAGCAAATTCCATTTGAAATGAATAATGAGAAACATTCACCATTGTGGGTACAAGAATAGCTGTATTTTTAATTTGGTTTATACCTTAAAGATCAGATCTTTTTGTAGATTCATTGAAACAAGTTTATATTTTTACCAGCTGTGGCCAAATATCACACATCCATTGCTGTTCACCTATATAGACTTCATTATTTCATCTTTCTAAATCAATTTTTCTCATACTGGGTCAAAATGAATATAGCTATGGTAATTTTTTCTCAGATTGTATAAATTGACATGTTTGCATTTTTGTTTCCAATTTTTTTTCTTTAAAAGAATCAATTTTTTTTATTTTTTCTCTCATGTGCCATGCTTAGTAGCTTTGAATACAAAAGGGATGCAAAGGAGGAAGTAAAGGGAGGCAAAGAGAATGTTTCCACAATATTAAAGTAAGTGTTCAAAGTAAAGGTTTTAATTTGCCTTCAGTATCTGCAGCTGTGAGATTATACAGTTTGACATTGCCCTTGAAACATAAATCAGATCACTTCTTATTAAAATTCTTAGTATTCCCAGAGGCTGCATAGCACCCTTAAATAATACTCTGACAAAAAAACCCAACTTGTTATGGGGAAGAGATACTGGGTAGCCTGTCCAATTTCTAATAAGAAAGAATGTATAACTGAAGCTCTGACCTCATTAATGTCAATGGGAGATTTATCATTAATTCAATTAGGAGAGGATTTCACTTGAGGTATTCAAAATAATGCTAGACATGAAGGGTGGAGGGAAGACGATACTTAGCTTTAAACTAGACAGTGAATTTTTGTTCCTTTGGTAATGCTTGCCACAAATTCTCATGCTTCCTCACACCTCCACTTCCAATATAGCCATAGTCATTCCTCAGCATACAAAACTTCAAGTTTTAAAGGTTTAGGAGAAAAGAGAAGGTTCAGAGTTGCTCCCACAATCCCAAGGGAAGCAGGAATAAAGGATAAAACAATACTCTCAGGCTTTTTGGATTAATTGATTTTGCTCATGTTACCTCTCAACCTCCCCACTAGTCTCTTATCTCCTTTTGCGAGTTATCAACACTTACCTTTTACAGCTTAGAGTCAAAAAAGGAAGACTCTCTTTCTCCTTCTCATCTGATCAAATGATTAAAATGGTTTATTTGCTTCATATTTCACAACCACACTAATTTTATGAAGTTAAAGTAGGGCTTTTTTTCTTGTCAGAGATGGAATGGGGCAAACTTTACACTCCAAAGCTGAATTAGTTCTAAAAAAATGTTTTATTAAAAATTGAAAGTACAAGATTAATCCAAATAGTAACAGCTCTATCAGTAGACCTAAGTTTGAAAACAATTAACAAAAGTTAATTTAGAGGAAACTACTTCAACATAAGGCACAGGGAGAAGCAAAAACAATACCAACGCTCCCTCAAAAAAAACCCTCCCACACAACTAACACTGATAATCAAATCCAAGCTCTCATCCTTGTCTTGCATGCAACTCAGTATCCTACAGTCTACTAAACTGGTCTAAAATTATTTAAAGATGTTTGAATTGGGGCAAAAAATAGAATAACCTCCTCATTTTTGAAATGAGGATGCAGGAATAATGTGGAAGAGTAAAGCAAGTGTCTGACTACCTCAAAGCGCAAGAGTTCCTGAAACGCAGGAAGGAAGTCTAAGGTCCTAGAGATCAAAGAATCCTTTACTGTAGTCAGGGGTACAGGCATTAAACTCAGAGCTGTTCTCTTTATGTATTTCATGGACATCTGAAATAATTTCGAAGGAATTTCCAGAAGTTTAAATGCCTCCTGTACCCAGTCCTAAAGCATGAATTCTCTTACCTTCATTTGAGAATGCCTTATGGCAGGCTGAGGAGTGGACTTGCTGGGCACAATATATTTAGTCCAAAATAGGTATTTAAACTGAGTGTGATGAATCTCATGCTTTTATGTTTGGGGTTTTTTTTTCTTCATTCAATGATGAGAAAGCCTGAAGGGGTTATGTCACCTTCTGGAATCATAGAGAAATTAATCTCACTTAAGTGTTTTCAAAAATTATATTGTTCTGGTTTTGGCTGGGATAGAGTTAATCTCATCCTAGTAACTGTTGTATTTTGCATTTAGTATGAGAATAATGTTGATAGCATATATTGTTTCAGTTGTTGCTAAGTAATGCTTATATTAAGTCAAGGGCTTTTTCAGCTTCCCATAGAAGCTGGGAGGGAGCACAGACAGGATAAGCTGGCCAAAGGAATATTCCATACCATAGACTTCACGCTCAGTGGGGTTTTTTGTGTGTGTCTGCACACATTTTTTTGTGTGTGTCTGTACAATCAATCTTTTAAAACCTTGATTATGTATTAACCATGTGTATATTTATTTAGAGCATCTACTGAATGCATCTATTCTTAAATGTTTCTCTAGGTTTCCTAAAATGCTTCTTTTCATTCTGTTTTACCTTAATATTAACATTGTGTTTCTAACTCTTGAAATAGATGAGATCATATGAAGTAGAGATAGGAGATACTTTCTTGGGAAGACTGTAACTACAAAATTGTGTTATGCCCCAATTCAGATATACTATTCATTAGCTAATTCTTCCAAGAGAAATCTGAATTTAGATACTTAACCTGTTTCAGAAGGGGTCAAAGAAACAAATCCTTCCCAAGACATCCCTAAAGCAGTACCTAAAAAATGTAATTATTGAAAATGAAAAGATGCACAGTAATTTCACTTATATTAAACAGGAAAGTATTGTACTATTTCTTAATTATTGTTATTTCTAATAGCCTACACACTGACATTCAAATGTTTATTTGAAAGTGCATTTGTACTGTAGTATATTTGATCACTGGAAACTCTATAAACCTTAGCACCATGAAGGTCAATGAATTTGCAATGATAATGTGTAAAGTAACAAGATGCCCCCTAATGCAGAAACAAAGAAGGCAATATAACAACTTGGGAGGAAAATTTCACTTGAAGAGTCAGGAGGTGATGTCAACTAGCAGAGATTTATTAGCACTTTAAGAGTCTATGACCTAAGGAACTTAAAGCAAGAGAGACATAGGTTTTATGAGTTTATTTGAGGACATATCCCTAATTAAATGAGAGCCATAGAAAATATGCTGTAGAAACTCAATTGTTCTATAGCGATCAGCTCTTCTAACATTAAATGACACTCCAAAAAGTTAATGGTTTTCCATTAGTTGAAATAATGCTGTTAAACAGCTTAATGGCTAGAGCAGAATGCTGTAAATTAGGTAATCTATGTCCTCATCATTGTTCTGGCACTTGCTTTGGTGAGGTTGAAAAGTCAACATCTCCCTTCTACTCCTCTATTTTCCAAAACTGTAAATCAAATATCATATCAGTTTCTAGGCTTACTGTGATATTGACCTTCCCTGACTCTACGAGCATGATATCACTCAGTGTTCTTTGACATGTTTCTTGGAGTAATACTTCCATTCTCTTAGTGGCTTGGATTGCAGTTCCTTGATTTTAAGTGAGATAACCCTGGATTATTTGGGTTCCCCAGAACCGGTTCTGTAAATAACAGAAACTTCCATGTAAAGCAGTAAATATCACTTACAAATATCTCTACACGTTATTGATTATTAAGGACCATTTCTAGTTGCTGAACAGCCTTCTATTTATGGATTATGATATGTGTATGTTTATTACACTGTGTTCTCCCACAAAATTTTTTTCACTGTCTGTTCCTTTCGTTTATATAAAATATCTTTCATATTCACAGAAATGTTCTGTTACTTCTGAGATTTGCTTTAAAAGTGTTATTAGGAAATTCGTATTTATATTACCATTGAAATGTAACATCCTGTTGTGGTTTAACCCCAGACAGTAACTGGGACCATGCAGCTGCTCACTTACTTCTTCCTCTCTCCCCAGAGAAGGGTAAGGAGAAGAGGGAGAAAAGGAGGGGAAAGGAAAAAAAAAACTTGTGGGTTGAGATAAAGCCAGTTTAACAGAACATTAACAGAAAAGAAAAAAACAGTAATAATAATAATGGTAAAATAACATACAAGATAAAGTAATACAACACAAGTTGCTCTTGCCACCCGGTGATTGGTTGCCCAGCCAGTCCTGAGCCGTGATTGTGGATCCTTGCCCCCTGGTCAACACCCATTTATATAGTGAGCATGACATCTATGGTGTGGAATATTCCTTTCGCCAGCTTGTCTCATCTATGCTTCTTCTAAGCCTCTATGGGAAGCTGAAAAAATTCCTTGACTAATATAAACATCACCTGGCAACAACTAAAATAATATGAGTTATCAACATTATTTTCATACCAATTCTGAAACACAGCAGCTACTAGAAAGAAAATTAAATCTACCCCAGCTGAAACAAGGATACATCTTCAGCAAGACTACTGTGTTTTTCCAGGGATTCTGCTACTTGTTTTAATAATCCAAAAGATTACCACATCATGAACTGCACACAAAAACTTATTCCTCGTATGGCTTGGACCTAGTAATTTTTATTATGTTGTTGTGGTGGTGGTCCATTAATAGAATGCTGAAAAGACACTGGAAATATGAGGTACCAACTAGCTTAGCAG
This sequence comes from Chionis minor, assembly GCA_013398295.1. NCBI lineage: Eukaryota > Metazoa > Chordata > Aves > Charadriiformes > Chionidae > Chionis > Chionis minor. Next base: position 244,933 of record VZSF01009663.1, read on the forward strand.
CACTGTGGTGTACAAGCTAGTAAATTATTCCATAGACGTAATATTGTGTGCTCTTATTCCATATACATATGTACTCCAGTAGGAATTTTGACTTTGATGACCTTGTGTGTTAATACTAGTAGTTATGATAAAGTGGTTATTAGTGGCTTTTGAAGTGTACCCTGCTTAAATGAAATGAGAAATACTGCTTAGTCTGTGACAAATTTGGCTGAGATAGAGTTAATTTTCTTCATAGCAGCACAGATTTGTGACTAAAACAATACTGATAACACACCAGTGTTTTGTCTGTTACTGAACCATGGTTGCACAGCATCAAGGTTCTCCCTTTTGCTCACTCTGCACCCTTAGTGATTAGCTGAGAGTAGACAAGAAGCTGGGAATGGACAGAGTTGAAACAAATGACCCGAATTGGCCCAAGGGTTATTCCATAACGTATGATATCAAGCTCAGTAATAAAACTCAATGAAAGGAGGAGGAAGAGGGACATTTGTGATTATGTTTGTCTTCCTAAGTAACCATTATCTTGTTTTCCTGGAAGTGGCTGGACATCTGTGTGCTGATGGGACATAGTGAATGAATTCTTGATTTTGCTTTGCTTACATGCAGAGCTTTTTCCCCCACCTATTAAACATCACAATCCACAAACTTTCTCTTCTTCCTTCTACTTCCTCTGTGTCCCATGGAAGAGGGGAGAGAGCAAGCAGCTATGTGGGTGCTCAACTGTTGGTCAGGGTGAACCTACCACATGTTCATAATTTTGAATGGCTTTTACTGTTGAATGTGAAAATAAACAATTTATATCTCCTTTGAGCTAAAAGTGAGAGGCTTAAGCAGAAAAGTATGAAATTAGGAGAAAAATAATTTTTCAGATAAAAGTGTGAAGAAATTAAATTAAATTTGTATCACTGGAGGGAAAAAGTATGTTTCTTTTTTTTAAATTAAACTTGATACAGTACCTGACCAACTGTATCCAGTATTGACTCATAATTTGACTTCAATTTTGCTTCACTAGAATAAATACAGTCCAGGTCAAGCTGTGCTCTACTTGAAATATTTATATAAATTTATGAAGCATACAATGAAACATCTGTGACTTTTTAGAAGGTTTCATAAAACACTACATTCATTTTTTTAGAAAAAAAATTAAATAACAGACATAGAAAACTAAAAAGTAAATATTCAAAATGTTCAGACTATCAAGCTATGTCCAGCCTTCCAGTACCTAAAGGGAAGGATGAGGATGGACTCTTTATCAGGGAGTGTAGTGATAAGATGAGGGGAAACAGTCTTAAACTGAAAGAGGGTATATTTAAATTAAATAGTAGGAAGAAATTCTTTACTCTGAGGGTGGTGAGATGTTGGAACAGGTCGCTCAGGGAAGTTGTGGATGCCTCATCCCTGGAAGTGTTTAAGGCCAGGTTGGATGGTATTTCGAGTAACCTGATCTAGTGGAAAGTGTGCTTGTCCAGGGCAGGGGGGGTTGGAACTGGTTGTTCTTTAAGGTCCCTTCCAACTCTAACCATTGTATTCCATGATTGTCAGATACATTGTTAAAGGTCTAGGAATGCATCAAATAGCATTAGTCCAGATCTTGCATTCTGAGGTTCTTCACAGGCATATTCAAAAAAGTGTCTCTGATGGTACATGATATGGTGGCAGTTTAACTCCAGCTTGTAACTAAGCACCACATAGTCGCTGGCTCACTCCCTCACAGCAGGATTTGGGGAGAGGATTGGAAGTGTAAATACGAAAAAACCCATGAGGTGAGATAAAGACAGTTTAATAGGTAAAGCAAAATCTGTGCATGTAAGCAAAGCAAAACAAGGAATTCATTCACTATTTCCCATTGGCAGGCAGGGGTTCAGCCATCTCCAGGAAAGCAGGGCTCCATCACACATGACAGTCACTTGGGAAGACAAAACTCCGCAACTCTGAATGTTTCCCCTTTCTTCTTCTTCCCTCAGCTTTATATTGCCGACCGTGCTGTCATATAGTATGGAGTACCCTGTTGGTCAGTTGGGGTCAGCTGTCCTGGCTGCATTCTCTCCCAACTTCTTGTGCACCCCCAGCCTACTTACTGGTGGGGTGGGTGAGAAGCAGAAAAGTCCTTGACTCTGTGTAAGCACTGCTCAGCAATAAAGAAAACATCCCTGTATTATCAATACTGTGTTCAGCACAAATCCAAACATACCCCCATACTAGCTACTATGAAGAAAATTAACTCTATCCCAACCAAAACTAACATAGATACTTGCAGTAATTTAAGCTGTGTATCTGTAGCCTGAGATTCTCAAAGTGGGAGCAAAAGCGCATCACATGGTTTGAACAGAGAATAAGCACACCATGTGAACAGCAACAGGTTCCTTCTATCCCTTCACAGGGGAATCATAGGCGAAGGAAAATGGGCTACAACATCTCAGTTGTATCTCTACTTAGATTTCCAAGTCAAGGCTTTTAAATTCATCTCTATTTTAGGAGATGGTCTCTGGCTCACCTTTTATACCACTTTTTTAGAAGAACTTACCAAGCAAAAAAACCCACCTACTTCCACACCTCAAAAGAAATTGCATTACCAGCTCTCTAGTTCTTTATTTCATGAGCATAAAGATTAAAAAAAATATGAAACAGCTTCCAAAAATGTCTAAATATTCAATCCCTTCAATAACTTGATTGGTGTCAGTAATAGGATTCTGGCTTTGTTTCTCTAGCTTTACATCTTTATAGTGAATACCTGATCACAAGTCAGATGCTCTAAAAAAAACCCCAAAATTCTTGGTCTGGAAAACCTGGAAAAAGATAAATAATTGGTAAGTCCTTAAAATCATCATCATCATCATAATTTTTTTAATAATATTTTTTATTTTCCTGCAAATTTCTGACAACATGGCAGTAGCTCACATCACTTTCAGAAAGATACTATTTACTGTTGAGTTCTATGTTAGGTACTTGTGTCTAGCAAACAAAAAGATAAAAGTACTATGTTCAATTTGAAATGTATTTGATAATATGTATTTGAAATATATTTATGTTGAGCAAGACAAGTGGAAAGTATCAACTCAGATAGTAAAACACCATACACAAATGGAAATATTTGTATCAGTTGAGATTAGGTACATTCCAAAAGATATTTTTGTCCCAATAGTGTTATTAGATTTGACACAAATGAAGGCAATATTGTAAAGCTGGTAAGATTGAATAGGGTCTTTTCTGGAATTACAAAACTAAGAACATTACCATTAACATGTTACTTTTTGTTTGTTTTATCCCATATATACGGCTGCAATGAAGCAAAGAAAGCAACAGTTTTCTAGCAGTTTTAAAGTCTCAGTGTTATGCAAAGACTGTGTAAAGAGCTTATAAAAGGATGCAGCATATTTCAAGTGTCCTCTGCTTTTTTTCTCCAAATGATGACAAACCTATCATTGCTAAAATTTTCCATATTCATTCAGTTCTCTCAAGACACAGCAAGAAGCAAGAACTGTAAGCAAAGTCTTTGTGACTATTTTTTCTTTTACTTTTTGTTCAGCTTTCAAGTCAGATCTCATTTTGTTAATGGCTTTTCTTCAGACTCTCTTTTTATATTCCACAGTGTTTTGAACACTTCTGAAGACTTAAACATCTCATTTCTCTGCCTTTTTAATTATATCTAAAGACTTTATGCTTGTTATTTTAGGCAGACATTCAGATTTATCTGCTGAAAATTCTTAAATGTCAAGCATCCTTATGTATCCTGTCACCATGGAAGTCTTTTTTAGTACAGAAACTGTCCTTGAGGTTCTAACAGAGAAGTCCTGATATCATCCGCTTACTATGGAATCCTAAACAGAAGGGGTATGCTCTCTTTCCCAGGGCCTGCCTTCATATTTTTTAATGAAAAAATTACCTCTGATCTGAATAGTATAACCTACTAGCACTATTTTTCTTTGCTTTCAAGAGGCTAGATACTGACCAGCATAACCCATCCATGCTGGATATTAATTTGAAAGCTAGAATTCTGGCTTCTGAAATTTCAGGGTATCACTAGAATTTTAAAGTGCCTGAAAATCATGAAGTAAACTTTCCCTTCAGCAGCCAGTCATTTAAAGTATAGCAAACATATTTAATGATTGCCACTACACACATACAAGGAGACAGGGTGAAAAAGCATGGGGGAGAGAGAGGACAACACATCATGTAGGTATTTTGTAGTCTAGAGTCACAGTGAAAGTATCTATTCCTTACTCAATTGTTTCAATTATCCTGTCTCAGGATAATATTACAGAAACTCAGAAAAGTTGAAACACCACTAAGAACTACTTATTCAGGGGTTTCTTAGAATTTGAAGGACTTTTAAAGTGAATATAATTCAAATATAAACATTCTTATTTATTTATTATTTTCTTAGCTTTATAGCTCATCATACATATTCTCAGTTTCCCCATGATGATGAGCGGGGGGAGCTGACCTTGACTGTATTCCAGGTCCTCACAAATCCACTTTGTCATTTCCCTTCCTCAACTGGACAGGAGAGAGAAAATATGATGAAAGGCTCGTGGGTCAAGATAAGGACAGGGAGGTCACTTAGCAATGACTGTTCATAGGCAAAACAGACTCAACTTGGGGAAACTAATTTAATTTATTGCCAATCAATAGTGAGGGTAGGACAACAAGAAATAAAAACAAATCTTAAAAGACTTTCCCCTGACCCCTCTCTTCTTACTGGGCTCAGCTGCACTCTTTTTCTACCTTGACCCCCCAAGTGGCACAGGGGGATGGGGAATGAGTGTTGCAGTTAGTTTATCACATGTTGTCTCTGCTGCTCCTTCCTCCTCTCTTTCTTCCTCTGCTCCAGTGTGGGTGCCATGCGCAGCAGACAGTCCTCCACAAACTTCTGCAATGTGGGTCCTTCCCATGGGCTGTAGTTCTTCACAAACCACTCCAGCATGGGTCCTCTCCAGGGGTGCAGTCCCTCAGGAACAGATTGTTCCAGTGTGGGTCCCCTATGGGGTCGCAAGTCCTGTCAGAAAAACCCACTCCAGTGTGGGCTGCTCTTCACAAGGTCACAGGACGAGCCAGCTGCCTGCTCCAGCGTGGGCTTCCCACAGGATCACAGCCTCCTTCAGGCACATTTACCTGCTTTAGCATGGGGTCCTCCACAGGCTGCAGATGGATATCTCCTTCACTGTGGATCACCACAGGCTGCGGAGACAGGCTGCCTCACCATGGTCTTCACCACGGGCTGCAGGGGAATCTCTGCTCCTGTGCCTGGAGCTTCTCCTCCCCCTCCTTCTTCACTGACCTTGGTGTCTACAGAGCTGTTTCTCTCACGTATTCTCACTCCTTTCTCCCAGCTGCTGTTTTGCAGCAGGCTTTTTCCCCCCTTCTTAAATCTGTTATCACAGAGATGCTACCACCATTGCTGATTGGCTTGTCCTTGGCTGGTGGCAGGTCCCTCTCGGAACCAGATGGAACTGGGTCTGTCAGACAATGGGCAAGCTTCTTGTATCTTCTCACAGAAACCACCCTTGTGGCCCTCCTGCTATGAAAACCTTGCCATGTAAACCCAATACAATGCGAAATTAACAATGTAAAGCCTTTCCAGGGGGTAAAAGAGCACTAATTGCTACTGATAAAAGCACCCACCCAAACGTTTCCTTTGAATGATATATCCGTCACTAAACGTTAGTAACTAAATTAGAATTATAATAATGTACCATATCTAAGTAGATAGTCTGTAGTGTCTAACCATCAGGTCAAGATTTATGAAAACTCCCACATGCTTCAATATAAACTTTTAGGGAGTGTATAGAAACCAGTTACATAATTTTTGTCAGCTTTTGTGTTATGGAGTATGTGTTGAATTGCAGGGAAGAAGGGAGGTTATAAATTGTAACCCAAGCACATCTTTTTATGATTCGGTTATGCTATTTATCTTTTTTCTTAATTGAATTTTTGGGAAAGCATTGCTGAATGTACTCATTATACAGTCACAGAGATGATAGAGCAGTTTTTTCACCTAGAAATAGATATTTAGATATGTAAGTATGAATCCTGGTATTATAGAGAATTGTTGTTACCTGTGTGAATTTGTATCAACTGATTTTCATTGCTTTAGTGGAGATTATAGGCATTATTAATATTTGAAAAAACATTTTGAAGTGAGTAAAAAAATATTTAAAGATTATAATTTTAAGTTGGTTTAGTTTTTAAGTTTTAATTTGTGGTGTTTTTTTCTTACTTTAATAGTTAGGACAAATTTACAAGATTTTTTAAGTTCTTATTTACGAAACAATTTTCTTCAAAGCTGAGGTTCAAAGACATGCAGTTTCTATTAGCAATTCTTATATGAAACATTCAAACCATATTATCATCTTTTCCTGGTGGCCTCTTTCAGAGGCTGTTGTGGGGTTTTTTTGCCCCTTTTTAACTCTCAATAGGTTTTCTGAACATCTCCTTAAAGATATTTTGTTACAATTTTTATAAAGTTTAACTAGGTTTCATTGTTTGGTACTGTTTTCTACTGTGCTTATCAGGTATACTTACTGCCTCTTGCTGCTTCGATTCAGTCTTCCAAATTTATTTTGAACCTCCTGTTGTGTTTAAATTCCCTGGATCTGTTCTTTATACTGGATTCACTGGATGCTTGCACTCATGAATATATAGATATCACATGAATCAGTACCTTACAGAATGGCTTTGTCTCTTATCTGACATCTGTCTTCAGTACATCTCTTAGAAACAGATGTTTATTATTTAGTCTGTACACTTCTTCAAATCTGCTGATTTTAACATTGTTTTCTGACAGTGATACCTGTGGTTTCCGCAGTGCGTAGTTCTCAAGCACCTGCTTTTTCTGTTTCCTTTTTGTCAAACTTTTTTATTTGTGGCCTTTCTCTCCTGTTACCTATTTCTGTCTTCATGTTACGGTGATGCTTGGATATAATTATTCAGTTTTTTTACCTGTATGAAAGAAGTCTGGTTTACAAAAGTTTTGCATGGTGTTTTTCGGAGTCTATCTTAAGTATACAAGAAATTTGACAGTATATGGATATAGTTATAGATTTACTCCATGGATATGTCTAACTGGCACACATTTGTTTTGTTACTGGAAGTAGGCTATTTACAGTAGTATGAGCCTAGTATTTACTAATCCACAGACTGATCCTTTACCTCTAAGCAAAACTAAACACCAAAGAGAGATGGTGAACAGAGTTAAATCCAGCTGGCAGACAGTCACAAGTGGTTTTCCCCAGGGTTTGATATTGGGCCCGGTTCTCTTTAATATCTTTCTCAACGAACTGGATGAGGGAATCAAGTGCACCCTCAGTAAATTTGCAGACACCACCAAGTTAGGTGAGACTGTCAACGTGCCTGAGTGTAGGGAGCCTCTACAGAGGGATCTGGACAGCCTGGATTGATGGACAATCCAGCCAATGGGATGAGGTTCAACAAGGCCAAGTATTGGGTCCTGCTCTTGGGTCACAACAACCCCAGGCAGCACTACAGGCTTGGGGTGAAGTGGCTGGAAAGCTGTCTGGCAGAAAAGGACCTGGGGGTGTTGGTCAACAACCTGGCTGAATATGAGCCAGCAGTGTGCCCAGGTGGCCAAGGCAGCCAACAACATCCTGGCCTGTATCAGAAACAGTGTGGCCAGCAGGACTGGGGAAGTGATCGCACCCCTGTACTTGGCACTGATGAGGCCCCACCTCAAATACTGTGTTCCGTTTTGGGCCCCTCACCACAAGAAAGACATTGATATTCTGGAGTGTGTCTGGAGAAGGGCAATGAATCTGGTGAAGGGTCTAGAGAACAAGTCCTGTGAGGAGCAGCTGAGGGAACTGGGGTTGTTTATCCTGGAGAAAAGGAGACCGAGAGGAGACTTTCTCTCTCTGTAACTACCTGAAAGGAGGTTGTAGAGAGATGGGTGTTGGTGTCTTTTACCAAGTAACTAGTGATAGGACAAGAGGGAATGGCTGCAAGCTGTGCCATGGGGGGTTAAGGATGGGTATTAGGAAAAAAATTCTTCACCGGAACGGTTACCAAACATTGGAATAGGCTGCGCAGGCAAGTGGTGGGATTGCCATCCCTGGAGGTATTTAAAAGATGTGTAAATGTAGTTCTCGGAGACATGATTTAGTGGTGGTTTTTGGCAGCGTTACATTAATGGTTGGACTCGATGATCTTAAAGGTCTTTTCCAACCTACATGACTCCATGATTCTGTAGCATGAGAAATTATCATTATTAGCAGTATAATCACTGTGTAGTTACTGTGCCAATACATTTATGTTTCTGAGGTAGTATCACATAAACATAGGGTTACGAATGTTTTTTAAGAATCTCTATCCAGTTTTATTCCAATTTGTTGTCTTTTTCCATGTAGGTACATGCTTGTTCCTATGTAAAGAACTGAATCTACCTTGACTAAACAAAAATAACCTACCTTTTTATATGGTGTTTATTTATCTTCTGTATCTTAGTTTGATGGTTTATTAGATTGTCAGGTTTTTTTTTAAGTGGTAGGGTGTCTGTGTCTAAGAGATTTTGAATATTTAAAATTGTCCCAGGAAACATCATAAATGAGCAGAAATGCTTGTGACCAGTCTTTTGGTCTCTAAAGCTGATAAAGATATTTTTTTATTATCTTGAAACTATATCTTTTTTAGATTACAAGGAAACAAAGCCAATATCATGCATTTGAAAAAAAATATCTTATTTGATTCAGAAGACAACCCTGAAGAATGAAACTTAATCCTTAGGGCAGTCAAACTACTCTGCTGAATATTTCCCATGCATTTTAAACCTCTTCATACTCACATTTTTAAAAGGCTCTACTGTTAATCCATGTTAACATACTCACTTAACAAATGATCAATATTGTATTAATTGGAAGGATTTTTTGATCCTAGAAACTTCATTAATTTAAGTTTGTATGAACATCCTCTCTGACCTGCAGAACATAGCAAATGAGGTTATATTTAATTTAGAGTTTAATGTCCTGAGAACAGATTCCTTGTAAAGTTTCATACACACTTACGCTGTAAAGCAACAACTTAATAACAATGTAAATGAGAAGTCAATTCTGTGAAATTACAAGCATCTCTTAGGGGATGGTGTGTACTTTCATTTCTCTTTCATTTAATTGTCTCTGGGCAACCAGATAGTTTCAAATTAGATGGTTTCATGTAACAGAGTAACAAGAGTATGCATCTTGCTTTCTAGGAGAATCTGGTGAGTGGTTTTGTTATTCACTGACATCGCTAATAAACTTAAGAAGTGCTTCTGGACATCAACTATTTTCTACCTTTCAGCAAAAGTTATAATACACACTACTCAGAAAAATTTTGTGTCAAAAAATACAAGAAAGGAAGTTACATCACTCAGATATTTCCTTTTAGACTGTCTTTTCATCAAAGAATTAGAGTGAAGATCTGTCTTATTTTAAACATTTTTATATCTTCTTGTGCATTATACAGAAAAAAAAATATTTAGTTTCATGATATATTTTGTATCTAGGCAACGAAATTAGTCACCTAACTTAGGTGTTCCAGTGCCTACAAAATATGTGCATTGATTGCATAGACAGTGGAAAGTGCTAGGGACTTCCAATGGCCTCCTGAGGACAATTTAGAATTTGTGAGGATTTTCCCATTCATTGAATAATAAAACCAGACATTTCTGTGAAAAGTTCGAATGCTTGTACACATTCAGTGAGAAATCAAATAGAAATGGCCTGGGGGAATATCTGACTGAGCATATGATTCTACAAGTCACATCTGATTACAAAGTCAGCTAGGGATTTAGAATTCAGAACATTTGCAAATAAGGTTTAATACAGAGCTTTTTTTTTTTTTTTTTTTCCCCTGCTGATCAAAACAATTCCCAGATGTAAGAAATGGATTAAATGTCCAGCTCTTCCAGAGGGGTAGTGAACCCATTCCTCTTTATTTTGCAACAGTTCTTTAGACATTATACTACATGATACTCTAGGATATGACAATCTTCATCCTCAAATTTAAGCAAAATTACAAAGGAAAGATTGTAATTCCAAAGTGTCGGAAGTCAAGAAAGCAGGCAGAAGGCCAGCTTGGCTGAGCAGGGATCTTCTAGAACTTAGGTGGAAAATGAAAGTATATGGACATTGGAAGCAAGGACAGGTGGCATGGGAAAACTAGAGATGCTGGTTGTGACCACAGGGAGAAAATTCATGCAGCCCAAATTTGATTGGAGTTCAAGCAAGCCAGCACTGTAAAGGACAACAAAAAGGGTCTTTTTAGATATGTTAACAGCAAAATGAGGATCAGAGATAAAATTGGTCCGTTACTTGATGAGGTTGGTCACCCCACAAATTGGGATGTAGATAAAGTGGAGATGTTTAATGCTGTCTTCACCTCTGTCTTTGACACTGGTGATGGAAGACTGGTACTGGGGAAATTATAACCTCCCAGCCAACGGTGAGCTTGTCTGAGAGTTGCTGCTCCAGCTGGTTGCACATAAATCTATGGGACTTGATAGGATTCATCCCAGGGTACTGAAAGAGCTGGCTGATGTTATTGGGGGACCTCTCACCACTATTTTTCAACAGCCTTGGGAGTCTGGAGAGGTCTCAGTCGACTGGAAGCTGGCAAACATTGTCCCAGTTTTCAAGAAGGCTGATGTATGTATCAGTGCAGTCACTGGTCATAGCCAGCATGGGTATATGAGGGTAAAGTCATATAGTTGATCAAGGGAAACTAGTAGATGTGGTGGGTTTTTTTGTATTTTAGCAGAACTTCTAGTACTGTGTCTCACAGTATCCTTCTGGGTAAACTCTCCATAAGTCCATAATACGTTGGATGAACAATTCGCTGATAGGTTGGGCTCAAAGAGTTATAGTAAATGGGGTTACAACAGGCTGGTGACCAATCATCATGGGGTTCCACAGGACTCAATTTTAAGGCCAGTGCTAGTCAATGTGGGAAGTGATTGTCCCACTTTACACTGCACTGGTTTGGCCTCACCTCAAGTACTGTGTGCAGTCAGGCTCCTCAATACAAGAACATCAAATTATTAGGGTGTCTAGAGGAAGGCGACCAAGATGGTGAAAGGTCTTGAGGGCAAGATTTATGAGGAGTGGCTGAGGTCACTTGGTTTATTCAGCTTGTTCAGCGTGGAATAGAGCTAATCATTACCATTTTGCTAGGGTAACACAGATTCCCTCCTAGAAAAGACTTGACTTGTGGTTTTCTACAATGTTTGTGATCTTTTAATAGAAATTGTTCAAAAATTGATACGGCTTTTATCTTACTGTTTGTAAAAAATCAATTTATAGAGGTTTTGTTTGTTTTTTTTTTGTTCTTGGAGATATATTAGTCTGTGCATATACACTGAAGTTGTTGGTACATAGAAATAGATGAATACACTCAGTACTTGGATGACGACAGACAGTACTCCTGAGTATGATATTGTAACTTTACATATATTAGAAAGAAGCTTTTTATACCAAGGGAAGTTAATAATCTCGAATTTTGGATTACTTTCCCAATAGAAATTGTTAGATTATATTATTATGCATTATAGATTCATTACAATTACATTTCCTCTGTTTCTCTACTCTCGGCTTCCCGTTGCAGAAAGTATTTTAGATTTTTTTTATTCTAAATGTCTTCAAGCAATTCCTGTTCAGAATTCATACTTGTATCTTTAAACTCCTTGTGGTTGTGCTACAAAACAGCTTACTCAATGCAACAAGTTGTTGTTGATACCAAAATAAAAGAGCTATCTTCTTAAGAAGAAAAAGTGGTGGTTGTTCTGCTACATTGGGGAGGATGGGCAGAGTCTGAGACTATAAGTAGTAAAAGAGCAAAGGTTTGAATTATCTCTGAATAACAGAGTGTTGAGACCTACTGAACTAATCACAAGGTTAATGTTAAACATGATCTTTTGTGCTTTGCTGGGTGGAAGTCAGTTTATGATTCCCTCGTCTCAGTAGTCAAGTAGAGATTTTGCAAGACTCTTACTGAAGAGACTGAAAAAGCAAAGAAAAACTGCCCAGGCAATAATACAGACTACGCAATATGCACAATGCATACTGTAAATTAAATCAACATTTTCATTTTATTACCTTCCACTACGAGACTTAAGAATGCTCTTTATAATCATAAACATGTCATAGATATAGACACAGTCACATATATAATAGTCCATTTCAGGGTTACTTTAGATAGTCTTTGAAAAGATGAAAGTCTTGAGCAAACTATACTGTTTTCAGGATCTAGCAACAAACTGTTCCCTAATGTAGTGACACAGAATAAAATAATAATAAAAAAGATTTGCGTCAGAGGTAGATAGTTTCATTTTAACAGCAGTCAATTTGTTTCAGAAAGCTGATCAGAGGGAAGGTGGCTGATAATTGAAATTAGATCTATTATTTAGGGCTGTTGTTTGAGTCTAAACAGCCAAAAGTGAATAGCAAAATTTTAAAATCAATATGTTATCAGAACAACAGCCAGCAATGTTTGCCTCAGACTGAGATAACACAATCAGATTTTTTATGGGCTACAACACCAAAAGAAAGAAGAGGTGAATTTAAATTGGTGAAGACTGTAGCAAATTACAGGAAATTGAACTGTATCAGTCCATCACAAACATGCTAATAACTCAGTAATAAAAAAGCTCAGTGCAATTTTCTTTTTTCTTTTAATTGGTTTTAAATAGATTGGAAAATTATCATCAACAAGTTGAAGTACAATCCAATGATGTCTATTATGAAAGTGTTTCTATTCAGTATGTTTTACTGCTAAAGCAAATGCATGTTTAACATGTAAAAATGTTAAAACATGAATATTCTAAAGCTTATATAACATTTCCTCTAATAGTTACTTGTCATGGTTAAAAAGATGTTAATATGTCATTGACATTGCTTTTCAAAGTGTGTCTACTTTGTACAGTCTGAATTTTAATGACAAGGGCTACATTTGTTTTGTTTTGGTTTGGTTTGGTTTGGTTTGGTTTGGTTTGGCTTAGTTTGGTTTGGTTTGGTTTGGTTTGGTTTGGTTTGGTTTGGTTTGGTTTGGTTTGGGCGGGGAGGAGAGGGGGAGTAAAAATGATTCCTATATTTTGATTGTGTTGTTCATGTTGTTGTTCCAGTGTTTAACTATTCATTTTATCACTCCAAGCTCCTTGGGAACCTGTTTTACATCGTACAATTTTTAGTTTGACGATAGTTACACAAGTGGTTTTCTGTGGTTTACATCTGGCTTTAAAAATAAACCAACAAATTCTTTTTCAATCTTATACATACATTCTGCTCTGTAATGCTCACTCTGTTAAAATTTTCACTCCTACTCCAGTAACTTATTATAGCATTGCATAGTTCATAAAAATGCCAAAATATTGAGATAAGTTAATATCTTATGCTTGTCAAGGCTTTGAAGATTTATAAAAAAATGTGCATGGGCAATATTATGTGAGTAAAATGAAGCTCAGGCAGGTACCAGTAATTTTGCATGCATAATCTGACAGAAAAGGAAATTGCCTGATGCACTATGCACTAGTTCCTTATGAAAAGATGAATCTTACACCAAGTTATTCATAACATATAATTTTAAATAACTTTTATAGATAATTAAGGTAGGAGACCTAAATTATTGGTATAACTAACTAAAAGTTTATTTCAGAGAACAATTTTGAGATGACAGATACCTAATTTAGCTAGTACTGGAATTTAACTTGTGGAGGAATCTGCTTTCTGCCACTGATTATATAGGAAACGAAATGAGCCTTATAATATAGGCTTCTAGATTAAGTTCCTAAAATTAGGAAGTCTGAAACTGTTCTTGCAACATGTTTTATAAAACAAGTTATTTAGTGACAAGTGTTTGAAAATGAAATAGCAGACTTATCATTGTCTGGAAAATTAATCTTGAATTAAATTTACATTTCAATATGTTGTGGTTTGGTTTTGTTGTTGGTTTGGTTTTTTTCATTTGTAACTTTATGATTCTTTTTTGATAGAATATAGCTGACTACTTGGCTCTAGACTTCACAAATACTTGGTTAGCAGGTCAAGAAAATGATATTAGATTAAAATGTTGATACATTTTAATAATAACACAAAATAATATAAATTTTCAATATCCTAGTCACATTTTAATTAGGTATAATTTATGATATTTGTAAAAATTTACATATCATTTTAAAAGGATGCTTTTGTAATCACTGGTGTATTTCAATGAATCTGTATTTAATAATTGTTTTTGAAATACATATTTTAATTACTAAAAAAACAACAATATTTTTCTATTGGTTCAACACAGGAAATTTAAAATGTACTTAATCATTTTATAGTTTTATTTGACACTTAGAAAAGTGAGTCAGAAGAAATGAGTCAACACATTTTGAATCACTACTTGTACTTTGTTGTCCTTGTTTTGAATGAGAGTCTAAAATATTTCCCATTCCTAGATAAGTATTAAACACTTTTGTAATCTTCACTGAACACACATGAAAGTGACCTCCATTGTCTTCTTTTATCCCTAGTTCAAATGTATTCCTAGTTCCAGTTCTAGTTCTTCATCCGAGTCCTAGTCCTATGCAGGTGTCTTCCTTTCAGAAGGAAGCCTAAAGTGAATGAAGAACTGAAATTATTGTATTTTTAACAATTAATATTATATAAATATTAAATAAAAAACAAAATTGTACTCCATTTATTAATCTTTTCTTCTTCCTAGCAAATTAAGATGAAGAATTAACAGGTTACCCTCAAAAGTTTTAGTCATGTCTACATTTCAAACAGACATGATCTTTAAAATATATTCCTTATTTAACAGGAGAGATATCACAACTTATGTCAGCCGAGTGTTTTAGTACTGTACTTTATGGCTATATCTATATAAATAAAATATGCCAGAGTACATTTGGAGTACATTTGCCCCCTATCATGGCAGGAACACCTCCCACTAGACCAGATTTCTCAAAGACTGATCCAACCTGGCCTTGAACACTTCCAGGGATGAGGCCTCCCCATCTTCCCCAGGCAACCTGTTCCAGTGCCTCACTAGCCTCATGGTGAAAAATTTCTTCCTGAGATCTAACTTAAATCTACCTTCTTCCAGTTTGAAGCCATTACCCCTTGTCCTATCGGTACATGCCCTTGTAAAAAGTCCCTCTCCAGATTGCTTGTAGGTCCCCTTCAGATACTGGAAAGCTATTATAAGGTCTCACAGAAGCCAACCCCAACTCTATCAGCCTGTCTTCATAGCAGAGGTGATTTAACCCTATGATAATCTTCGTGGCCCTCCTCTGGACTCACTCCAACAGGTCCATGTCCTTCTTTTGTTGGGGGCTCCAGAGCTGGATGTAGTATTCCAGGTGGGGTCTCACAAGAGCAGAGTAGAGGGGCAGAATCACTTCCCTTGACCTTCTGACCACGCTGCTTTTCATGAAGCCCAGGCTGCAGTTGGCCTTCTGTGCTGCAAGTGCACACTGCTGGCGCATGTTGAGTTTCTCATCAACCAACACCCCAACATCCTCCTCCTCAGGGCTGCTCATTATTAATTCTCTGCCCAGCCTGCGTTAGTGCATGGGACTGCCCTGACCCACATGCAAGACTTTGCACTTGGCCTTGTTGAACTTCATGAGTTTGGCATCGGCCCACCTCTCAAGCCTGTCAAGGTCCCTCTGCATGGCATCCCTTCCCTCCAGTGTGTCAACTGCTCCACACAGCTTGGTGTCATCGGCAAACTAGTTGAGGGTGCACTCACTCTCAACATCCATGTCGTCAACAAAGATGTTAAATAGTACCGGTCCCAGTACCGACCCCTGAGGAACACCACTCATCATTAGTTGCCACTTGGACATTGAGCCATTGACTGCAACTCTCTGAGTGAGGCCATGCAGCCAACTCCTTAACCACCAAGTAGTTCATCCATCAAATCCATGTCTCTCCAATTTTGAGGCCAGGATATCATGTGAGACAGTGGTCAGTGCCTTGTACAAGTCCTGGTAGATGACATCCGTTGCCCTTTCCTTATCTACCAACTCTGTAACCTTGTTGTAGAAGGCCACCAAATTTGTCAGGCACAATTTGCTCTTAGTAAAGCTATTTTGGCTGTCTCAAATCATCTCCTAATTTTTCATGTGCCTCAGATTTTCCAGGAGGATCTGCTCCATGATCTTGCTGGGCACAGAGGTGAGACTGACTGTCCTGTAGTTCCTCAGGTCATCTTTTTTACACTTTTTGAAAAGGGGAATTATGTTCCCCCTTTTCAAGTCGGTGGCAACTTCACCAGACTGCCACGAGTTCTCAAATATGATTGATAGTCACATGACAACTACATTGGCCAGTTCTGTCAGGACCCATGAATAAATCTCAACACTTCTCATGGACTTGTGCACATTCAGGTTCCTCAGCTGGTCTTGGATCTGGTCGTCTCCTACAGTGGGTGGTTCTTCATTCTCCCAGTCCATGCCTGTACCTTCTGCAACTTCGGCAGTGTGGTTACAACCTTTACCAGTGAAGAATGAGGCAAAAAGTTGTCGAGTACCTCAGCCTTTTCCATGTCCAGGGTGACCAGGTCTCCCGTTTCCTTCCTGAGTGGGCTCACATGTTCCCTAGTCTTCTTTTTTGTTCCAAATATACCTATAGAAGGCTTTCTTGTTGCCCTTGATGCCCCTGGCCAGATGTAATTCTATCTGGGCTTTAACTTTCCTAACCTGATCCTTGGCTGCCCAGAAAAAGTCTCTGTATTCCTCCCAGGCTACTGGTCCTTCCTTCCACCCTCTGTGGGCTTCCTTTTTCTGTTTGAGATTGTCCAGGAGCTCCTTGTTTATCTATGCAGGCCTCTTCACTTCCTCTTTGTTGGGATGCATCACTTCTCAACTTGGTGTATGTGGTCCTTGAATATTAGACAGCTTTCCCAGGCTCATCTCCCTTCCAGGGCTTTATCCCACTGTAATCCATCAAGCAGATCCCTGAAGAGGCCAAAGTCTGCTCTCCTGAAGTCCAAGATACCAATTTTACTGTGTACCCTCCTTGCCGCCCTAAGGATCTCATATTCCACCATCTCATGATCACTGCAGCCAGGGCTGCCCTTGAGCGTGACATTGCCCACCAGCCCCTCCTTGTTGGGGAAGACAAGGTCCAGCATGGCACCTCTCCTTATTGGCTCCTCTGTCATTTGGAGAAGGAAATTATCATCAGCGCATTCCAGGAACCTCCTGGACATGGCTGGCTGTGTTGTCCTTCCAACAGATATTGGGGTGGTTAAAGTCTAAAATGAGGACTAGGGCTTGTGAATGTGAGGCTACTCCTAACTGCCTATAGAGGGCCTCATGCACTTGGTCTTCCTGCTTCTTCAAACAATTTAATATTTTGATTTTCTCAATTTTTAACTGTCTTTGAACAGATTTCTCTTAGAATTCTTTCTTATTCATTATTTTAGATAAGTTTTTTCTTGAATATAGCTGCTTACTTACTATTTTTAAAATAGTTTTTAGGAAAAATTAGAAAAAGAAATAAATATTTATACCCATATAGATTCTTAGAAAATTGATAATATAAAAAAGTGTTCTAGCTGTATATGGTAATGTCCCAGATATTTTACACGTTATTTGTACAGCGTCCATATTGTATATTTTGAGCATACTGCAGTGGGCAATAAGATGACAACAGACACAAAAACCTTTTATTCATGACTCACGTGTTTATTGTTAGAACAAATTTTATGCATATATAATTGCATTTTTTGTAAACTATTTCAGTGTTTACATACTAGAATATATGTGTTTGAGGATAGATGTGTCTGTATTTAACTTCTGCATTCAAACATCTGTACTGTTCTTTTTTAAAGGAGGTTTCAATTATTTAAGTTAAATTTTATTTCAATAGGAACAAAACAATTTTTTTTCCAAAAAAATCCCTAGCTACTTTGTGAGTTTTTAAAGATAAGTACATACAATAAGTTAATTTCTTCCTTCTGTTTATTTAGTTTCTTTTTTATTTTATTCCTTGTCATTATTGAAAATTGAGTAAAAACGATGATTAGTGAAATTAGTAAAAACTGATCAAAAAGATTAATGAAATAAATATAAAAGTGAAAAATTATATATGATAATTACAGGTTTGTTTGGCAAAAAATTGTATATATGTATCTGAAAATGTGAAAGTATAACTTTTTAAACCTTGAAAGATTTGAACCATCAAAAAATTAGGGTTGGTGGTTTTTTTCTCTCATTACTGTAGATGATAACACAAACTGAGGCATAGGGAAAACAACTTTGCCTTAAACAGCAACTACGCAGAAAAGTCTGGGAAACATGGAGACCATACAATATGTAACTCGGTCTCTGATACAGGTTATATTTTAGGATTGTTTGCCAAGGAAAGTACTGGATTTTCTTCAGGATCTTGTTTCTAGAATATAACCTTAATTTGAACCAGTACAGTGTGTATAATCAGGAGATTAGTTCACATGTAAGTAACAGGAAAAATTACTTGACAATACAAACACATATTTCCTAACTAGACTCTGGTTTTCTCTTCTGATGTATTAATTTTCATTCATGCATTTATCATTATTCATTACTATTTTCCATTTTATTGAAGGGAATTTTAGGACCTATGAGGAAGATACTAATGTTGGTTTTAATTTAATTACATTATTGAATAGCTCTGTTGGTCAATACTGGTGAATAATACTAATAATTATTGCTTTTAATGTTGTTAGTACTCTTTTCTTTCTAGCAAAGATTTCACTTACATTTACAAGCTACATCTACACTCCTGAAAGCATTCTAAATGTCTGGTTTGGTGCTGGGCAGCCTGACAGGGTGGTGGGAGCCCACTGGGTACATGTTCCTCTTTACTTTTGTTGGAAGGAGTTCCTTGAGTGAACTATCACTCAAACTCTCTCCAATGTTTTTCTTGGAGATGTCAAGCTGAAGGCCCGTATGAAGTCAAGGACTGAAATAACAGCTCTGCTTTTTCTGTGCTGCTGGATGGTGATCTCCCATGCTAGACTAGTGAGAATGCTTAGCCATTACTTGAAAAAACGCTGGTTACCACATGTAAAAATCATGTCAGGGAGCATGCTCATATTTAAATGGTATGGATGGGTCAGTATCTGAGCCCATTTCTTGGAGTGGTTTTGTTACGACCTTCCTATAGAGACTCAGTCTTTTACTGGAAACAAAGAAGTATTCTGTACACATCTGGGAAAAGAAAAATTTATGAGCACTGCCAGTTCACCTAAAAATCTATGACTGTTGCCTTGTCTTTTCCTCCAATCCTATCCAAAAGGAGGCAGACATCCCTTTTCTTATTGTAGAATAGCTCTAGCATTTCTGAAAATGATTTGTTTACTTCAAGGTAATTAACATTATATTTATTGAAAACTAAACTAGATATCCTTTCAGATAATTTTAAAAAAATTTAAAAATCAAGATTCTGCATGTAGCTTAGATGGTGCTGTAATGGTTGAATGGTTGAACATAATGTCCTATTGTTTTCTGAAAATAAAGGTTATTTACAACTTTTAAGAACACTTATTTGAAAGAAATTTTTAAGATGTTGAAAAAAGTCTGTTAGAATGTGGCAGTTTTGTCCTGTATAGGTAAAGGTTGCTTATTCTGCAATAACCTTTTCTTACTGCTCTAGCAGGCTTTCCTTCCCAGGAGTTTTAAGCTTTTCAGAACAATCCACTAGTCCATATCTAATAATGGCAAGCTCTTAAAACAGAAAAAGCAACAACAAAATAAGAGGCTGCTGAAATAAACATTGAAGAGATAAACAAATTTTTTTCCCTTTTATTTCAGAATACATTGCAAACAAAAAAAATGAACATAAAAGGCTGACATGCATTCAAAGAATTTCCTGTAATAAACAAAACCTAGAAGTTTTTCCAAAAATTTTTTTGAGGCATATATCCATGCTTTGACTGCTGCAACTCTTGCATATGCAGACTGAAATTCACTATGAATACCAAACTAGTAGAAAATTCATAAACAACATTATCACATCAAGTCTTCAGAAGGAATTTTAGGAGTTTTTAGAACTGACTAAATCCCTGAGTATTGATTAATTTCACATTTTTAATTTCATAATTTTTCTTATTAATAGACTTCCAGACTTACAAAAATGCATTATCGACAGATAGTATCAGTCATTTTCAGGTATTCAAGTGAACCAAAATATCAAGCATATTTTTCTTCGGAGCAGTTGCAAAACAATTCCAGGCTATGCTTGTGCAGGGAATACTGCTGTCTTGCCATTTGAACTCTTACAAAGACAAAAAGTAGATGTTGTTTCTTTATAACTTTTCTACCATCAGTTAGTCATTTTAGAAAGTGAGATGGATCATCCTTTTTAAATATAAGTGTCAGTATGTTGATGCATGAAAGAAAGCTATTCCACAGACATTTCCTGGTTAATTCAGGCAGGTCATTATTATCCATTTTTATTTCTGTTACTAGATGAGCTTCTGTGAAGGCTCTGTGACTGCAGTGTATATGCTCTGTGAATATCAATATCCACTTGATCTTGAAGGTTGCTACTGAGCACAATTAATGTCAGAAAAGTTTTACATGTATCTCCATGTGAGCCATACTGCTTAATAGGCTGTTATTTCATAGTTGTTCAGCTTTATTTGTATATGTTTTAATTTCGGAATGATACACCACATGACATTTTTTATCTAGTGATTTACAGCACACAAGCAAGTAACTTGCTAAATACAATGCAGTATGCTCTTGGGTAACCGTTTTGTGATTATAACAGGAAGAAGTGTTGTGTGATTATTTCATACCCATGCACAAAACCAGATTTAAAATTCTGAGATTAAAGTGCTGGAATTTGTCATACTTAAACAGATATTTATGTTTGAAAGAGTTTACGTAGACCTCCCCTTTTGCTTAAGGGAGAGAGCAAATAGTCACATCTAGGATGAAATTCATCTGGTCGATTACAAATGTTGACATTACAGTGAGAAGACTACCATTTCTTTAAAAGCTTTCCATTTAGGGATGTGGACTGACATGATGTTCAGTTGCAAATTTTTCCATAGCCAGTGTCTACACTTGTCCAGATGAAAACTGAAATGTCTGAAACATCTACAAAGTGTTGCTACATTTTTTCCCTTGAAGAAAGGTTAACAGTCATTTAACATCACCAAAAGAAAAAAAAAAAAAAAAAAATCAGCTTTGCCTGTTTTTGGGTACTTAAACCCAAGCGAAAGGGAAAAAAATATATATTGCCTACATTGACTATTTTTAAACAAGGGTAAAGAAGTGCTTGACACATGAGCTTAACCTCTGAATGTCCCATTGTGATA
This sequence comes from Chionis minor, assembly GCA_013398295.1. Taxonomy (NCBI): domain Eukaryota; kingdom Metazoa; phylum Chordata; class Aves; order Charadriiformes; family Chionidae; genus Chionis; species Chionis minor. The sequence goes on from VZSF01009663.1 coordinate 266,218, forward strand.
CAGTATGTTTTGTTTGTTACACACTCCAGTGGTAGAAAACAACCAGGTTGCCTCAAGGTTGAGCAGAGAGGGTGAAACAAAGCAAACCAAAACAAATATGTAGTTTACAAATTCATAGGTGCATGCAACTACAACAGAAATTGAAGTCCCTTCAGATATACCTTTGCCTTTATATAAACTGGTCTTGCATTACCTTTTAAGAATTCCTTCACGGTCAAATTTGCTGGTAATCGCCCTATAGGCCTGCTGTGCTGAACAGGAGATAATATTCATGTGAACTGCCTGCTGTGTTTTGGAGCATTTTAAAGTAGGGACAGGCTTCAATATTCTGTTTCTGACCTAGTCAAATCCATTAGTATCACTTAGTTTTGTAACACATCATGAACCCAATGTGGACAGCCAAGATATTTCCACTGATGTCACCTGCTGTTAAAGCAGATGAAATTTGTAAATAGCTGCACTTAAAGTTTCCTACAAAAGCAATATAGATGTGCGCAGCCAAGTTTTTTTAGCTGACCACACTTCAGATTTCTGTCAAGATGAGCCAGTTAAATTATGAAAGAGGCAGACTACAACATGTTGTTTTATTGATAAAAACATAAAATATTATAAATTTAAAAATTAGTTTCTTTTAACAAGAATAGTTGATTTTATGGAATGACTAGATTACACGAAGTTATTAATGATGAAGGGTAAGAGGAAAAGAGAAAGACACCAGAAGATTCAAATGTTTGATCTTGTAGGTATATTAAGAATACTCTTTTCTCTTCTTCATTATCTCTAAGTATCCGTGTATAATTTCTGTAAAGAAAAAAGCAAATTATCTTCACACATAGTAAGGAACATATTAGAGATCATGTCAAATATAGCTGTTGGGCAACAGGGCATTTTAGAATAATGAAACATTCTTTTGAAACTATTATCAGGTAACTTGGCCACTTGTTAAGGAACTGTTTTTACAGCTATGTTAGTGGCAATTTTTTTGTGACCCAGTAAAAATAATGGGTGGGAGCTATTGAATGAACATCAGTTCATAGACTAAAACAAAGGCCCTGGTTTTTTTCTAATTTTCTACAGGCTTACCTCATTTATTTATGCAAATAGCACAATATAAAACAAGCCACAGTTTACTTCTGACATCCCTGGTATTTAAAGTAATTTTGTGTTTTATATACATATTCCTTTGTATGATACCCAATGGTAGTCTATTCAACTGTGTTTGAGCTATGCTGAGTCATATATCTTACCCACTTATATTCTTGAAACAAATTGCCTTGGGATTAACAGGACCTAGGGGCAGAAATATCAACAAAAAAAAATGCAACAGTCATCTGAGGAACTAACCTACTAAGACTGAAGGTACTGAGAGAGAAACAGACATCAGTTGTGATAGAACTATCAAAACTTATCAGTATCTATATAAAATATCAAAACCTTCAAAAACTGTTGACAAGAGAAACTACAAAAAGAATGAAAGAAAGATGGCTTAAAGAAAAAGGAATCTGAGCCTTTAACCTAGTATTTGGATGACATAACTGGGAGAAGTTGCTATTTTTAGCCAACATCTTCCAATTAGATATGAATTAAAAATCTAGATAAATAGTAAAAACAAACAAACAAACAAACAGCTGAGTGTCCTTATGCAGGATCCTCTAGATAAGTTATACTGGATGTTTCTGGATTTTACTCCAAGGTGTTAGTCAGTGTTGAAAATAAATATTAATCTTCAAAATCACTCCTGTATTTCCAGAAATTCACCTGTGAATCATTAGATCTCTCTAGAAAGATGGGACATATTGCTAACATACACCAGCTGCTGATAAACATAAAAGATGTTTTAGATGGTGTCTGAAACAATTTTTGAACTGTTTTATAGGAGTGCTTTTGGCAATATGTTTGCTGCTGTTACTCTCAGCATGTGTTAATAGCTCTTTGCCATGTATGGAAGTCTGGTGATGTTCCTTTGCTCAAAACATATGTTCCTTTCCTTCTGGAATAAAGCTTTCTGTGCTCGTGATAGCTTTCGCATGAAGCTGGACAGAGCAGACACAGAATAAGGTGGAAGTTGTTCAATATGTGAGTGTTCCTTTTGATAGGTTTGAGGTTTTGTTGTTTGTGGGTTTTTTGGGGTGTCGTTTTCCCCCTTTGAAATCAGACTGATATCCTGTGGGATATATTACCTTCTCCACTTCACTCTCTATGAGTATTACATTGCTGATAGATTTGTTCCTGTACTGTATTTCACTATAGGGGTTAAGTAGGCTTAGAAAATAGCCTAACATAAACATAAAATTATGATTTTGCTCTTAGTCTGATAAATTATTATACCATTTGGGGAAAAGTATGGAAACTCCATGTGCCTCTTTTCCTCGTTCCATGTCACTGTGTAGGAGTGAGGAAATGGTTACCTTCCTCTCCCTCATTTCCAGGATGGACCACTCAAACCATCTGATACGGGATGAGAAGAGAAAATGCCTTCACTTGACATATTTGCAGAGGGGAAGCTCCACAGATGTCAAGAACAGAAAGCAGCCATGACAGAGATCTCAAAGTTAGTTGTTTTGGGAATAAATGTGGAAGAAGAATCTCTTCCTCTTTTACCTTTATAGACAAAAGGTCATATGTGATAAGATTTTTTTAAATTTGTATTTCATACACACGTAGGAATGTTAAAAAAAATAATGCTGCAAAGTTTAGCTCGTCACAATATTTTGCATAGTGTATTTAAAAAGTACATAGACTCATAATCACACAGGAAGATTCACTTTGCATTAGTTTGTGCATATTTTGTATTTACTATTCTGCTTTTCTAAATTTATATCTTTTTAAATGTATTTTCATGGCAAAAGGTAAATTTTACATGAAAGTACACCATTGTTGACTACTGATATACAACTGCAAGAACCAGGGTTTTTGTAAAGTTACTGATGAATTCAGATTTTGAATAGATAATTATAAAGTGTATTAAAAGAAATCAACATGTGTTCCCTGCCGGAAAAAAGTATTTTTGCAGCAGGGGAGAAAAAAAACTGTTAGCTTGGTGACAGAAATTGTCAGAGCACAAACTATATCTAACGGTGAAAAGAAACCGTTGTGGGGATTCTTTTCCTTAGAAAGCAGAAACCAATGGAGGAAGATGATAGGGGAAGTCTATGAGACAATCCGATTTACATGTCATAAATGCCAACTACTACCTGTTCTGCAAGTACTACAGGCACATAAGTCTTTATTCTCTTCATGCTGGAAAGTCCCATTCAGTGCTGGTGGGGAAGATAAAAGTCAGGCAGTTTTGAAGACAGTCATGGGGACTAAAGGAATTTACACAGCAGGCATCATGTGGGTTACAGTAAAAGGTAACAGTTGTACTTGTTCAAATCCTTCAGCAGAATGAAAAATATCTTGCAGCATAGATGTCAGAAGAAACCATTTTCCAAATATTGTTCCAGAATGTGGAGGTAAAATAAAAAATCCTTTTACATTGTGCTCAGGTGTTAAGGATCTCTGAGCAAAAAGACGCAGTGCAGGCATTTTCCTTCTACATGATTTTATGATGGGTAAGAAACCTTTAACAGATTATAAAAGCAGCTGAGCTTTCTGACATGTAGATTACCAAGTCATTGAGTAACAGCAAATTGCCAAGAATGTTATTTACATGTAAAAGAATTAACTTTCTAGTAAGTTTATAGATTCAAAGCAACCTTTGGTTATCAGGCAAACAATTGATTAAGTGTATATTGAGATAATAATATTATTTAGCAGCATAGGGAAGAAGATAGCATAGAAATTAAAAGCGAAACTATAAAGGCTGGTCTAATCAAATCCTCTAGAAATTCAGCTAACATCTGAGCTATTATTTCAGGAAATTGCTTGCAACAAGGAGGTCACCTCTGAATCAAGGATATATCAAGACATAATAATCCAATCTTTCATGGCTGTTCTGACTCTCGTGATAAGAAAAGAAATATCACATGGGTTTAATCTCTCCAGTTTTTAACCCAACATTCAATGAATATATTCTAAAAAAGTTCCAAGTTATGTAAATATTTACAAAAAATTAATACCTAATATGAACTACTGAAGAGACACCTCTTCACATCAGACAATTCAAGAATTTCTAAAAGGTGAATATGTCAATATTTGAGTATGTGGCTTGCATAGACAGTGAAAAAGGAAGTGTGTTATGTTAACAACTGTGGTCTGTATGCTGGGAGATATTCTGATTCTTATAGAGATGAAGTAGCAGATATAAATCTTTTTTTCAATTGTCTTGGATAAAAAGAAGTGAACAATATTTACAGTAGAGCTGTTAACCCCCGAGCAATATCTCTCTAGCAGGCAAGTTCAGGGACATTGTTTTTGTGTTATTAGTAAAACCATATTCCAGGAAGACATTCAGTGGATAGACTCCTTAGGATGTATGACTCTTCTGAGGGTGGTCAGGAACCAAAATACTTACAAGAGTAAGGGAACCATATAGATACACTTTTAAGGACTGCTTGGAACTAACACTGTTCATGCAGCCTTCCTGTGTATGCACCCGATGCCATGGGCAGGCTCTCTAAAGGAACTGTATTAGATTGCATTACTAGCATGTTACAGAAGATTTAGAAGAGAGGTAAAAAATAAGATTGAAGAAATAACAAATGTTTCATACTTATTCAGCATAGTCAAATCCTATTCGGAAAACTCCAATTTCTAACTTTTTTGCAATTTTGTGACATGTTAAAAGATGTATATATGGATAAATAACACTCATTATACATAAGTAGCACTGAGTTTCAAGTGATCAAATACAATTCAAGGAAGCAGTCTTGGAGCCATGATTTTTCTGGTAACAGTAACTCAATAGCTATCAGGAGTGAAGACTGGAAGACTGTTAGAAAATAGTTGGAAGGGAACAGATAACAAAACAGGAAATATTATCAAATAAAACTACATTTTGATTACTATTAAGGCCATCCCACTTTAAAAAGAATATCAGAGAAGAATGATAAAAGTAATGAATTACTTTTATATGACAAGAAATTATGTAGCCTGATACTCCCATACCTGAAGCATAATATTGATCTTGATAAAGCTCTGCTCTGATTCCATGTGGTAATCCTTATGCGTGAAACTACTGAAGTCCCAGCTGTTTTAAATTAGTTCAAAATTTGAGTCTCATCATTTATTGGAAGCAGCTAAATTAGGCATATAAGCATAGTTAGAAAAGAATCTAATAGTCATAGTTCTAATTAAGGAGCTGCTTAAATAAACCTGCAAATAATTTTGAAGAAAATTATTTTGCCTTGAAAGAGAATTATGTATGCAACACTGCCATGTTTATAATGTGAAAACTGCATTTTTAAATAATCTCATGAAACTGTCTGCTCTGCTCATCAAACCTAGAGAAAATGAGAATAGTATGTCCCATTTTTTTACTTAGATGCCTGGAACCACAAATGTGCTCTGGGCAAAGCAGACCAATGACAGGGGAAGCACTGCTAAAATATTAAAATGCTGTCTTATATAACCTCCCTATATGCATTTCAGGTGCAATTGAAAATACCTTCATTTCATGGGTGATTACTTTTTCCTGGCAGCAAATCTTATAATTCATTAAATATAAGAATGTAGCCTGATTACTCATGCAACATGTTAACCCACAAATTATGAAACATTTACTTTTTAGTGATTAGGTATTCAAGTTCTTTGACAGGCATTAAAAAAAAAAAAGTAAGAGAAGAAGCAGAAAGGGAGCTTTGGTTGGATACTAATAGAAAAATTAAATGCAAAGAGCATTTGAGTGCAAAACAAACAGATGAAACTGCAGTTGAAGTCTAATCAGGCTCTTTATAGATTTCTAGACCACAATTTTCTAATTACAGCCCTCATGTTTTCAGGTCCCTGAGTGGACCAACTAATTACCTACAACCATCCTTCTCTGTAAACCTCCTCTGTATTTCCAGCCCCACCTTGGGCTTTAAAGTGTGCTCTGACATGGTACAGCTGTGTAACCTTGGGTTATACTTAAGTGAAAACACCTAAATTGTGAGAAAGAGCTTTGAGAAGTGTCATCTACATCTTCAATGTATGTGCCATCAGCCCCATTGGCTTGAGGGAAGTGTTTCAGCTTAAGCCTTTGCCCTGAGTCCTGGCTTGAGTTATATTCTTGGCATGCTCTGTTAAACCTTTTCCCTTTCTGACTCTACTTCCTGGCTTGGTCTTAGACTCCCGTTGACACCCCTTCCCCACCCCCACCCCCACCCCTCTACTGGTCAGGTAACATGGGACTATGCCCCTGGGGGAGTCCCTGCCCTGCTGGTCTGCCTTTACTCTCTGCTTCTGTCTCTTGCAGGTGGCTTAATCTCTCTGGTCCCCCTAGCTTTCATCCAAATATGTTCTGATACAGTTCCTGCTTTTGTTTTTGACTAAACATTGCACACATTGTAAAAACAAGGATAAAATCTGAAAGGAAGCGAATTGCCTGATTTTTCTGGGTGGCAATCATTATTTCAAAAGGAGGAATACAATCTTTTTGTTTTCAATGCCTGGATGTGTTATCAAGGGAATGTGCTTGAGGTCTAACAGGAAGAATAGTGTATTCTCAGTGAATTAAATAAACAGAATGCGAAGACTTGTGACACTTCAAGGAATTTTGCAGGAAAAGGGTAACCCATAAACATTTACTTCAGGGAAAGAAGGAAGAAGGGGGGAGGAATGAGGGGAGGAGAAAAGAAAGAGAGCAGAAGAGTAAAAGAAAGAGCCAATGAAAGAGCAGAAGAAAATAAAAAGGGCTGAAAGAGAAAAAGAGAGAGAGAGAAAGAAAGAAAGAGAGATTCTGCTTCCAACTGTAGACTTCTAATATAGGATAAACCTCTAGATAGGAGATAAGTGCAAATGTATGTATGTATGTGTCTATCTATCTATTATAGGACAAGACTGAGTTGCCTAAACATATATATTTATTCAAAGTATCTTAGGTTATCAAAGATATCTGTGTGCTCAGCAAAATAAGACAAGACATACAGAACATTGGCACCTTTTTGGACCTTCAGCTAGAGGATATTAGGGAGTCCCTAGAGCATCACAAATGCTAATGGCTGCCTATGTGTAAGCAACTAAATCAAGTCCCAGGTCAATATGGTCCACAGAGCATAGATAGTTCATCTCACCCTGAAGAAAACACTCGGGGCTTGACTCAGATGCTGAAACATAGTCTCTTAGTTCCACTTAATATACTTAGTGATGCTCCTAAGTAATCAGATGGGGAATATGATACGTGAAGACCTATAGGCAATAGGTGGAGACCTATTGCCTTCTAGCGCAATAACTGGACACCAGGCAAGATAGTCTAAGAAATATCAAATCACACTGTGTGATTAGGGTCAGGAAACAGAATCAAGACCAGTATGACTCTAAGCCAAGAAAACAGGACAAAAAAGGACAGAAGTGAAAGCAGCTGTTTTAAAAGACACTGAAATATTGTCTGTGTCTTCTCCCTTCAACTCTGTAAATACCATAATTCCTTTAATCACTTAAAATTAGATACAACTGTTTAAATGATAGGTTCAGGCTCATTATATAAATGGTCCCATGTAATCAACCCAAGCTTTATTTTTTCTGCATATTTATTTAAAAAAAAACCACAATGAAACTTCACTTCGATATTTCACAGGATAAAATGGTTATTTTTTAGTGGTTTTCCAGAATCTCCAGTTGAAATAGTATGTCTGCCCAGTCATCCATGTTCATAGGTTATACATAGAACATTATCAGTGTATACGTGCTGTACAACTAACATCTTGGAAAGATTTGCAATGAATGGTCTGCACTGTCCAGACCACAGCAGCCCAGAGCTTTTACAATAGAGCTATCTTGTCCTAGATGTATGTGTACTGCATTCACAGAAGCAACTGACATTGTTTGGGATTTATAAATAGCAGTAAATTTTAGCAGTTTTATATAATGAGCAAATCAGGATGGTTACAGAATCTAGAAATCTTGGACAAAAGTACAGTGTCATCAAACTTTCCTTGTATATAATTTCTGGGTATAAAATTGGACATATTAAGGAAACTCCAAGTCACATGAATCCTGAGTTTGAATTTCCTTCAGTCTTTTCCTAGCTGAATCTGATGTAAGGAACCTTAAAAATCCCAATGTTGTCCCAAATCTGGCTTATTTACCCACTGTGCAAGCTAATAACACACAGAGCAGCCGTATTTCCAAGTTTATTCCATTAATGTGCAGAAACGGGGTGCTCATCCCAAAGTGGGAGAACACCTTAGTTTCAAAAATCTCCACTTTTATACATCAATTATTATATATTCAAACAATTAATGCATATTCATTGTTTTTCTCTGTAATGATTGGTCAAGATTTCTTCGCTTCCCATGTAAATTAGTGTTCAGATTCTCTCTTCTTCCATTGTTCTCTTTTGAGTAGGTAGTATCATTTGCGTAGGTGGTCAATTAGTTGGTGGTCATGATCTCCTCCTGCTGAAATTACCTTTTACTTAATTCTCCTCTAATCTTGGCAGTTGCAGGAGGTTTTCTCAGTTTGCTGACCAGGCTTAGAGTTCATCATTTTCTTGACAGAAATATCCTACTTATCAACAAAGCCACATTGTCTAGTGGTTAATTCCTTAACTGAATCATAGATAAATCATGTCGATTTAGTATTTCTCTATTTTAATATTAGATAAATAATTAAATAAGTTCGGGGCTGTATAGAGAACTCTAGCAGCAGGTTTCCTTAGTTACTTCAGTTACACTTTACATTTCATTTTTCTAGTTAATATCAATTTTACTACAACACCAGTGCACACAGTAAGGAAGAATATCACTGGGATCCTGATATCACTAATTGCTCTTTTTTCAGTATACACATTTTTGGTTTGTTTGTTTTTTTTCTCAGAGACCTTTATCTTCCTTTATTCTCCTGCCTTTTCAATAATAACCTCCTGTTCTTCAGACACAAATCAATTTCCTCTACTACCTCTGCTCCTCTGAACACATTTTCCTTCCAGAAAGTACCTGCATGTATCATTATCACTTTTTTGAAAATACTTTCATCACCTTCCAGATTATCAGTAATATTTCAATTTTGCTGGCAAATATAACACATTTTCCCCTTCCCACATGCATCCCCAAACAGGTATATGCTGTAGTGCCACGCTATAAAGTCACCCAGGGGTTTCTTTCAAAAATTTACTAGACTCTGTCAGTGTTTGAAGCTTATCTTCAATAGAAGCTGTCCATCTCTTTAGGTTTCTCAGGCCATGTGAGAACAAGTAAAATAAAATTCCCTTTCCTCTTTGTGATCTATTTGTCAAATTAGCATTCAGCCCAGAATAATGTTGGAACAAGGCATGACCGTCTCCTGAATAGTGGAGGTAAACCAGAGGCATTCAGGTCCATGTGTGTTCCGAGTTCTTTCTTATCCTTTTCACAATGAAAAAAGAAGAAGTATGATGTTTCCATTTATAAAATACACCTTCTTTGAAACAGAATTTAATTTACAGGAATTCCTTTTATTCTACTATCTGAAACTGAAATCAATACCTTTACCTTGGAGATCCACAAAAACTACCTTATTTCCAAACATATCAAGAAAACTGGTTGCTAATAGAGATTCAAGGCTCGTCTATCCTGTCAGACGCTTTGGGAAATTTATTAGTCCGAGCTGGAGCTTGACTACCATGAAGGTGAAGTTCCCAGAACAGACTTGGCTTTACTCCAAAGAATGTGGAGGAGACACAAAAGTGTCTGCATCTAATCATGCAGACAGATCTTCCTTTAGATCAAAAGGGCTTCTTAAACTTTTTTCCTGCAGAGCTGGCTCACAGTTATGTTAAAAAAATATAAAATAAAAATTATTACAATAGTACCTGGAATAGCAGAGGGGTAAAGAATTAAAAATTGAAAAACATAAAAACATGACCATGTATATGTGGTTGAAATATTATATAAGCTCTCATAAAGTATGTATATAAGAATATATATTGCACTTACTTAGTATGTATACAGAGTGTGCGTGTATATATACATATCCTTCCTGATACATATTCAGCAGTCTACGTGATCCTGTAAAATTGAACATTGCTGCTTGTGATAGGCCGTGTTGCACCTATCTTCTACCCGCGTTTATTAGACATGTATTTCTTTGCATTGTTATTCCTCTCTAATTTGGGATTATGCTTTTTTTCATTTTTTTTCCTACAGAAAAGTCCTGTACTAAATTTATTTCTATTTGTTTTACCTTTAGCCATTTTCAATAAGCAAAGTTGGCATCTGGTTAAATACTGGTCAATTGAAAGTAACTAGTTCTAGGAAAAGAAAAAAATGTTTCTCTTTTTCACTTATGTCAAAATATTTTTAGTTTTAAAATTTTCAAAACCTCTTGAGCAGAAAAAAAATAGCATACTGTTTTCTTTCCTGCAAAAAGGCTTAAGTTTAATGAATCAACATTTTCCAACGGAAGTGTCATGTACATTCTGATTTTGCTGTAGAATCAGAAACAGAGAAAAACACTTTTCAACTTCTTCCAAGGATGTCTTCATGCATAACTACTGTGAAGAATCATGTGCTTTTTCTTCCAGGGTGATACAGCCTGGGGGAGTGTCTTCTGCAATCTTTTGTTGAAAGTTTCCTGTTTTTTAATGGTACGTGGTGTCTATATTCAGATGTATGAACGCTGCCTTATGGTCTGCTGAACACCAACTGGATTCCACTGCCACTTACCAGTTGGGCAAGCCAATGAAGGGAAATCTTTTTGTACTCTTATTGTTGATAGAGAAGGAAATCTCTTGCCTACAATAAAGGCAAACAGCTGTTTCCTCTTACCATGTCCCTCTAAAACACTCATCACTATGGTGTTTACTATCAAGAAATAAGGATGAGTCAACTCTAAGACTACAGAAAATAAACAAAACTCTTGTTATCATAGATTTGATCAGATATTACTTGTCTCCTTGATTACTGAGGTTATGTTGCTGATCCTTAATACTGTGTTTTTCCTTGACAGTATTAGGTCACCACCTCATTTCCCTTGTTTTATTCCCTTTGCACACCTAAACCATCAGTCACTCAGAATATTTCAGGCATGTTTTACATCAGTGTGGTGGGTTGACCTTGGCTAGCTACCAGACTCCCATCCAGCCACCCTCTCACTCTCTCTCCTTCATGGGACAGGGGGAGAAAATAGGATGGAAAAGCTCAAGGGTCAAGATAAAGACTGGGAGATCACTTCTTGATTGTCATCATGGGCAAAACTGACTCAAGATGGAGAAAAATAGTTTAATTTATTGCCCATTAAAATAGAGTTGGATGTTGAGAAACAAAGATAAAAACTCACACACTTTCTCCCCTGTTTTTCCCAGGCTCCACTTCACTCCATTTCTAACTCCTCTACTGCCTTCCACCCTCCCCAGGCAGTGAAAGGGTGGGGGAATGTGGGAACAGCTCCTCTCTGCCGATGAGCTGCAGCTTCCTTCAGGGTGTACTCTTTTGCAGCAGTATGGGCTGCAGTGTGGATTTCTGCTCCACCATGGTCCTCTGCATAATCTGCAGGGAAATACTTGCTTCACCATGGTCTCTCCATGGACTGCAAGGAAATGTCTGCTCAGGTGCCTGGAGCCTTCTCTCCCTCCTTCTCTGATCCTGGTGTCTGTGGGATTAGTTCTCACATTTTTTTTACCCACTCTCCTCCCTCACACACTGCTGCTCAACATTTTTACCCTTTCTTAACTATGTATTTCACTGAGGCACCACCAGCTTTGCTGATTGACTTGGCTTTGGCTAGTAGAGGGTCTGTTGCCAAGCTGGCTGGAGCAACCTATGTTGTTCTGCTGCAGGCAGCCCCGGCCTCTTCTCACGAGGCCATCCGTGCAGCGTACTCCCCCCTGCCCAAAACCTTGCCATGTACACCCAGTACTGTCGGAAACTTTATTGCATCTACTGCAGTCTGTTGACCCTCACTTCACACCCCTTCCTATCTTTATTGGTCTTCAAATGTTCTCTATCCAATTCACATCAGCACTAAACTGGGTTAAATACAAGTAACATATTTGTTACAGTCAGCTTTTTCTCGATTTCTTGCTTGCCAATTTAGCTGTACATCTAGGCTTTGGGACCTACCATACCATCTGCACAACAGTAGCTCCCACTAATTCAATAAAGTGTGTTTGTTCTTTGTGATGAGTTACATAATTTGTATTTGAAAGAAGAAGTTTCCTCATCATCATGGTCATTAGCTGTTTTTTTCATCATGCACCTATTAGTATCAAATCTACCCCCAGATGGCAAATATTCAAGTTATTATTAATTTATTTCCATCATCTCCCATAGTAGGTGTGTTATTTTAGCACTTCCATTATATGAATAACCTATTTCTATGTAAAGGAAAGAAAAGGAAATTCTAATTTTATTTTCCACTTACCCTTTCCCCGGAATATATTTTTAGTATAAAATAAAATAAAAAATTATTGTATTTCATGGGTTTTGATGAAATGGTTTCTCGCTAAAGAGAAAATTTTCTCTTTAAATCTGAAATGTAACAATGGCAAAGTTTTTACCTTTTGAGATTCCCAGTTTGAGGTATTTCAGCTTGTTTGGGAAAAGATTTATGTCCCATTACTGTGTCTAAAAGTCCAGCATTAAAGTATTTGGGAACTGATAGAGCAAACTTTACACTTTTATATTCTTATGTATTAATTCATTTTCTTGATCATACCTTCAGGATTACCTTTCTACAGTAATTCTCAAAAATGTTATTTTTTACATGTAAAAAAGATACGACTTTTAAAACTGGAAGACTCAGCTCAGATGTGCTCCCTTCTCCAGTCAATATGCTCTTTAAAATTTATTTTGGAAATAACAAGAAAAGAATTCATTAGTGTAGAGTACATATTTTATTTTTAAATTCCAAGCAGAGATTAGGCACAAAAGCAGGCATCTGCTTTATGATACGTTACATCTTGTAGAGAAAAACTACCACAGAAAAACAGCAGTGCTCAGTGGTTGCCACTGAAGTCTTTTTCCCCAGTTAAATTGTTTTTTATGTATTATCACTTCAAACTTAAAGCTTAAACTCAGCAGTTGTATTTCACCTTTCTTTAGATTATTTGCTTTTTTTACTTCATATTAATGCAAATTTTTATATCAAGCTAAACTCTAGTGATATATCAAAGCTATGAATTACCCTATTATCAGATTTTTTTTAATCCCAGCTAATGACTGTAATTTCCTAAGGAGGGATAATATCTTAGATTCTTTATATTAGGTATTATGACAAATACTCAAAAAGAAGTGATAATGCTTCATTAATTTTATGTGACTGATTAGACTGAGCTCTATGTTCTTTATAAAATATGCATCTATGGTTTTAAACTATTCTGTTTCAAACTATCCCCACAAACTACTAACACAAAATCTGTTTTTATAAAACATTTCTTCTCAGCAGGGTCTCTTTTGTTTCCCTCCAAAAATAATGCCTGCTCTCTAATGTAGTGTGTTAAGTGGTACAGATCAGTGTAATAAGAAACTGCAACTTGCTCAAAATGCTTAAAGTATGTGTTCACTTGATCTTAAATTTCTTCTAAATATAAAATTCTTCTAAATATAAATTTCATCTAAATATGAAATATGTCTAAATATAAGTATTCTCTACAAAGAAAATATAAATGAGGCTTGATAACAAGTGTTTAAATTTAGCTTATCTTCGTACTTACTCTAACCATTTCAAAAATATCTTAAAGGAACTGGAAGTTAAGCATATTAAATAATAACATTTTTAAGTGCAAATAGGTGTACATTGGATGGTATAAAAATATTTGGCTACTTTCAGTTTGGAATATCACTTCAGAGATGCTTGTCAGCTGAGTGGATTAATGGACTAGACCACAGCAGAATGGATCACCTGGTGGTGTAGTTGTTTCTCCCTAAATCAGGTAGTTGTAAAGAGGGATAACGTCTCCCCTCAACTTCAGTGAGCATATTATAGAGACTGGTAATGGGCATAACACTGATATTGTGCTTGAACTGTGTTGTCATAGTTTAACCTCACTTGGCAACTAGGACCATGCAGCCATGCAGCTGCTCGCACAGTTCTTCCCCTTCTCTCAGATGGGCAGGGAGAAGAGGGAGAAAAGGAGGGGAAAGGGAAAGGAAAAAACCTCATGTGTTGAGATAAAGACAGTTTAATAGAAACAATAACAGAAAAGGAAAATAACAATAATAATAATAATAAAAATCATAGAATGGTTAGAGTTGGAAAGAACCTTCAAGATCATACTGTGATCATAATGACCCAAGTCACTCTCACCATTTGGTGAATTGGCACCATCGCAAGCAGTGATCACAGATTCCCCACAAGCCCCTTCCCCTTGACTAACCCCATTTATATACTGAGCATGAGGTCTATGAAAAAGAATATTCCATTTGTCATTGTTCTGTCTAGGCTCCTTCTCAGCTTCTATCGGAAGCTGAAATAAATCCTTGAAAAATGTAAACATTACCTGCCAGCAACTAAAACAATATGTGTTCTTGATATTCCTTTCATACCAAATCTGAAACCCAGCAGCCACTAGAGAGAAAATTAGCTCTGTCTCAGATGAAACCAGGACATGTGTATTGCAATTGCTGTATTTTGCTATGTGCCATTTACATTTGTATAGTGTTTTCAGTATAATTTATATTACTCTGCTAAATCAGAAATATCATGCAATAACAACTACCTCAAAGTAAGTAAATTTGATATTAAACATTACACCCTCCACATACGCTGTATCTAAAAGACTTATGTCAGAGAGTATTGGACCGTTACACGTAAGCACCTCCTCTCAGTAATCTTTCCTTTTAATTCTTGGCAGCTGCCCACCCTACATTCTTGCTCTTTTAATATGTGTCATTTTTGTATAAACTACAGTGATTCTGTAGTTTGGCATGTAGATAGAGTGAAACAATAGGTCTCTCATTTTCTTATGCAAGCAACTCACCTGCAAAGCATGAGTATGTGAAACATTCCATATATACAACATTGATTCTTCCCTTCCCTATAAACCAGTATATGTACAAGCCATGCAGCTCAGTTTCTATTTCATGCTCGACAGAAGCTCCGCAATGCTTGACTGTGTGGATCAAAGTTATGTTTGAAAATTGGTTGCCATATGTTTTAGCAGAATAAATTATTTGGTATTGTACTTTTTTGTTCAATTTGTTTGGAACTATTACAGGAAATAAACAGAACTCTGAAATTTCATGCAATATTGAGTCTCTGGTGCACTGTATTGAAGTATATAGTATTATTAACATACACATTCACAGAAAATGCATGTGCATGTGTGTATATATGCATATAACTTTGTCAGGGATAATCAATTGAAATTCTCCATTCCTAATCTGACTATCACCAGCTCAGCTAATACAGTTCACACTGGATATTTGTAAACCAGTTTTCTTTGTGACAGAGCTTCAGTGTGAAGATAAATACAGAACAGGTTTACACTAGGCACAAATAAGACAAAATAATTCAACCTGGAACTGACAGAGTCAAAATACCTTAAAATACAAATACATATTCTTTTAATACATTAACAATTGGCCCTACACTTTGCAGTTCCTTTAAGTGGGAGTTGGTGAAGCTGCTCTACAGTGACGCCCTAATCAGTGTTCAGACAATCCTCTCTATATCTTAATAAAGATTTTGTTCAGCTCAGGAGAAAACCAAAAAAGAACAACAACAAAAGAACCCTTATGTGTACATTCTCTCTTTGCTGTTGTTATATCCATCATGGTAAGACTTGAGTACTACATTAGACATAACTTTTAGTCACTATACCTTCCTTTCTCTTCTCAGCAGTGCTACTGAATGCTGCAAAGAAATACTCCAACACCTTTTTAAGGGGCTGGCAGTCATTCTACTGGTTAGCCTTTATGAAGATCTAAAGCTACTAAACAAATGTGGGAGAAGCGAAAAAATGCTGGATGAAAAGTACTTTTGTTAATTTTTAGCTGATGTAAAAATAAATAAATTACGTTCTCCAAAGTTGCTCTTTTTCCTTTCAAACTAACAAATAGATAAAAAAATAAATAAATGAAAATCAGTTTTGCACATCACCGCTTCTAGAAATAAGTCTCAATTCTATTATAGAAATATAAATTTTGTGACAGGGAATGAATGCAGGGATTGTTTTGAATACTGCACTGTCACAGGATCAGAGAAGGTGCGTATAATGTTCTCTTCTAAGTATGACTTCAGGTTGAGTAGTACCTGATAGCTACACACCTTACTATTACCAGCTGTAATGTCTACTTTGACACTTAAGGTACTATAACATAGTGTAATAAAGACAACATAGACTTACTTTGTTTCTAAGCATAAAGCACACTTTGCGTGCATATTACTGAAATTTCCCTTCGCAAATCAATTGAGAAATGGTTCATAGAAGTAAAAAAAAGCCACTCAAGTTGTTTTATCTCTGTCTAGATATGCTTGAGTCTCTGACTTATATCCAAAAATTTAAATAGTGTATCACCTTTTACTAAAAGAAAGTGCAGAAAGGATACATGCTCTGAAAAAAATCAGGTCCCTGAATGGGTCTCCAACACATATCCACACTTTGCTTTTTGTGCTTTGTGCCACCGTTGTTTCCTTTGTTCCACATGAATCGCTGACAACATTTTAGTGGTTCAACTGTAATCAGTCTCAGGTTATGGTGGACCTCATTCAATTTTGAGTCACTAGAGAAACTGTATTTAAAAGTACTTGTGTCAAACAGGATTTCTCTTGCAGTTCTTTCCCCTCTTAGTGAATGGAGGAAGTAAAAAATACCTTTCACTGTAAGTTTTCTGGTCTTTAGATTTAACCCACCATGAGAGAGAAATGTATGCATGAAAGGACTGGTGCAATGCATTCTGTGTATATATATAAAAACTGTTTATGTTTTTCCTTGTTTTTCTGATTAAATATGTTTTGATAGACATAAAAAACATCTTTCTGGAAAACTGACAGAATATAACTGAACACAGAAATCTCCTTTTTATGTTTTTTAAGAAACATTGTTCTTTGTATGTAGCTCCTATTGATGAGTATTTAAAGAACAGATCACACAATAAATTTAGAAATGTGTTGGTATTTTTGCAATTAAATATTAATTATAAGAACATTTATAGGCTGTAAAAAGATAAAATGTAAATGTTGTTGCTATTTAGTTGTGAATTACACATGCAATACAAAAGCAATTGTGCTGCTATTAATAGACTGTAATGTATACTAAGGCATTTTATTGGTGTTTAGCAAGATAATTAGAGCAAGTAAATTAGATATTAACAAAGTTATTAAAAGCCAGTATTTACATACTGATATCATATGTATTTACTTAAAATCAGTATTGCCAATGTTAATTAAAGGCTTAATTAACAGAAATAATGTACACATGTGGGCCACTGGGCAGAATTACCAGGCTGAGAAAATGAACGGTGTAATTCTTAATAGAAGACTCTCTTGTCTGGGATTTCTATTACGTATTCTTACATTTTAGGGTTCTAAAACTACCAGAACTCTGAGTCCTAACTGATATTTTTGCAGCAAACTTTTCAAGCCAAAGTAGTCAGCTACAAATGTCTTGTTGTAGGTTGTAACAGGCAGAAATTTGACTATCCCTTTGCGTATTATTTACACCTAACTGAAAAACAAGTACTTGGGTATATTTAAAAGTTCCAACTGGCTTTAGCTGAGAATGTTGAAAAATAGGTAAAAGATATTCACCCACCATGATTTTTAAGATAAATTTTAAAAAAAAGAAGTGTCATCCCCCCCCCTTCCTCCTCCTTTCTCTTAGCTTTTACTGCTGAGCAGACGTCATACGGTATGGAATACCCCTTTGGTCAGTTTGGTTCACCCGTCCTGGCTATGTTCGCTCCCAAGATCTTGTCCACGCCCAACCTGCTGGTGAAGGGGGGGAATGTTGGAGAGACGGCCTTGCTGTTGTACAAGCACTGTTCAGCATTAACCAAAAAAATGGCGTGTTATCAGCACCTTTTTAGATACTAATACAAAGCACAGCACTATGAGGGCTGCTATGAGGAAAATTAACTCCACCTCAGCCAAACCTGATACAATGGCCACGTCCAGAGAATTGCAGTCAACAGCTTAATGTCCAAGTAGAAACCAGTAATGAGTGGTGTCCCTTAAGGGTCTGCATTGAGACCAGTATTGTTCAGTATCTTCATCAAGAGCATAAACAGTGGGATTGAGTGCACCTTCATCAAGTTTAGGGAAAACATCAAGCTGAAAGGTACAGTTGATTGGCTTGAGGGAAGGTATGCCATCCAGANGGAAAATTAACTCCACCTCAGCCAAACCTGATACAATGGCCACGTCCAGAGAATTGCAGTCAACAGCTTAATGTCCAAGTAGAAACCAGTAATGAGTGGTGTCCCTTAAGGGTCTGCATTGAGACCAGTATTGTTCAGTATCTTCATCAAGAGCATAAACAGTGGGATTGAGTGCACCTTCATCAAGTTTAGGGAAAACATCAAGCTGAAAGGTACAGTTGATTGGCTTGAGGGAAGGTATGCCATCCAGAGGGACCTTGACAGGCTTGAGGAGTGGTCTCATGGAAACGTCCTGAAGTTCAACAAGGCCAAGTGTATCTGGATCAGGGAAACCCCCAGTATCACTACAGGTTGAGGGAAGAAGTGTTTGAGAACAGTCCTGCAGAGAAGGACCTGGGGATACTGGTGGATGAAAAATGGGATATGACACTGCAATATGCACTTGCTGCCCAGAAGGCCAATCATATCATGGGCTGCATTGAAATAAATATAGCCAGCAGGTAGAGAGAAGTGATTTTCCCCCTCTACCATGCTCTTGTGAGACTCCACCTGGAGTACTACATCCAGCTCTGAGGTCCCCAGTGCAAGAAAGACATGGACCCATTATAGTGGGTCCAGTGGAGGGACACAAACAGATCAGAGGGATGGAATTCCTCTCCTATGAAGAAAGGTTGAGAGAGTTGGGGTTGTTCAGGCTGGAGAATAGAAGGCTCTGGGGACACCTTTTTGCAGCCTTTCAGTCTATAAGGAGGGCTTAGAAGAAAGATGGAGAGAAACTTTTTACCAGGGCCTGTAGTGACAGGACAAGGGGCAAAGGTTTTAATCCAAAAGAAGGTTGGTTTAGATTGGACGCAAAGGTGAAATTCTTTACTATGAGGTTCATGAGACAGTAGAACAGGTTGCCTAGAGAAGGTGTGGATGCCCCATCACTGGAAGTGTTCAAGGTCAAGTTTGATAGGGCTTTAAGCAACATTATCTAGTGGAAGATGTCCCTGCCCATGACATGGAGATTGGACTAGATGACCTTTAAGGGTCCATTCGAACCCAAACCATTCTACAATTCTATGATTCCATGATTATGGAAAACTAACATACCTTACATTGATATAAATACATGGATCCATTGCAAATTCCATATCTGCTTTTCTTCACATACAAAATGGGTTTATAGCTTCAGTAACTTCTAAGACAACCAAGAAAATTACTCAGACTTTAGCACTGTTTTTGTTTGAATCTGGTTGCCACAATTCACAAAATCTGCATGAAAGTTTTTTTCTAGTAGTACTTCATGTATGTACCAGTAAGAAAGCTAGTACTTAATTAATCTACATATTCAAAGCTATTTTGGAAGTTGCAACTACATTTCATTGGTGTTTCCTCCTCATTCCCCTCTACCAGCTGTAGTTGACTTGTGAATATTGAGGCTACCTTTCAGAATGGCAAAGAAAGTGCTCAACAAGGTGCGAAATAAATACTGCCTGAATAATGTACATGATGATATATATTATGCTTTCTTTACAGTTATTAACTGTTATGAAATATCACTATGCAGTTCAGTTTTTCAGATATTCTAGATGTATTCTCTTTGTTTGAAGAGAAACATGCAAGAAACATGCTATAGTTGAGTTTGGTATTTAATCTGTTCTTTTCAAGAAATGTCACTTTGTTAGACCCTAAAATTGCAGGGATGAAATACACGGACTCCTGATGAATGTTCAACAGAAGACTTTTATTATGAGTTACACACACCTTATATATCTTTTCAGAGCCTAACTAGAAAGTCGTGTTATCACACAGAGCTGATTGTTTAACCACAGCATTCTCTTGGACCAATTTGCAGTTCTTCCTAACCTTGATGCTCCCATGGCTTTCTGCCAACCAAAGCAACAATGTTTTAATTAGCCAAGGTCGTCTCTGACTTTTCCCACAGCTGGGCATGGGGCTCCTGCTGGATTCACTCTCCTCCAGCCCGGCTCCACTGTTTCCCCATCTCCCCCTTTTTTGTTTACAACTAAAATAGCTGTAACACATTGTGATAAACAAGGC